>APFE030707919.1:20409-61635 GCA_000404065.3 Pinus taeda
CTGCCTACTTGTACGCTCTGTAAGTCAAGGGATGGGTGCGTACTCCTGTAAAGGTCAAAAGGCGCGAGTTTCATCTTAAAAAAGTTACTTGTGGTCACTTCTAGAGCATTCTAGAAGACTGTTTGACGTGTATTGAGCGCCTCCAGATGGTTCATGCATCCCTATGATAGAGGAACTTATCCCATCAAGAGAGGAGCTACCCCATCCAAAAGAGGGAGTATCCCATTGATGTTGGAACTGAATAACTTCCTCTAGAACACTATAAATACAGGCCTTGGGCCAGAGGAGGGGAGGCTGAAAGCTGAACATTCCAAAGGGTAGATGCTGCTGGAATTAGGACTTCCATTGTAAACTTGTGAGGAGAGATTACCATCCTTTCTTGTTGCCATATTGGAAGTGGGTGAGCTTGTCAAAGTAGAGAAATCTCTTGCTGGACCCTGGGAGGAGCTTGCACAACACCAAGGCTCAGGTTGTAATGGTTCCTTTTTTGTTTCCTTAATACAAATAAGTCCATTCTTCTCAATGATTTGTTGTTAATGAATTATTTCATGTACTCCTTGGTCTATGTGATGAATATGCTTTGTTTTATGAAATATTCAGGTGTTATGTAATCGTTTGCTTTGTTAGTGTATGCAGGTCTTAAAGTGAACGAGGAGCTCATCTGGATCAGCAAGGCTGGACTGCTACAACAAGCGTTGGACCTAAGGTAAGATTGGAAAACACTTGGTTTTTTATAGAATAATGTATGTTTAGAGAAGGATTGCTCTTGTTTGGTTTGTTTGTCACTAGAGAGTCTTAGACTCCTAGGGAGGTTAGGTTTGTCCGCAAAAATAACTCTTTCTGCATGACAGGATGCAAATGGCAAATCTGGTGGTCTTGCTATTGGTATCAACCCCAGCACTGTCAAGATAATATCATCCTGGGGAGGCTGGGGCTTCATTGGCATGGACATCTTCGTGGGGGAACTTAGACTCCCATTAAAAGTTATCAACATCTATGCCCCAAACTAGAACATAATGGCCTCTTGGCTCAATTTATTGGATAATAATCTTGTCACTACTTCCACCATCATTGGAGGAGATTTAAAATTTTCTTTGGGTATGGAGGAATCCTAGGGACATCATGCACAATTGGATCCTATCTCAGAGCAGATGGGTACTTTACTGGACACCTACAAGTTGGTTGATGTTCCCATGAACAATAAAGTCCCCACTTGGCATAACAGGCGAACGGGGGGAGCTGCTTTGGGACGAAGATTGGACAGATTCCTGATCCATGAAGACCTTCTCCGTAACCTCCCCCTGTACAGAAAATGGGTAGGCTCTGGGGGCTTATCCGACCATCTCCCCATATTCCTTCAAGTCAGTGGACCTACCAAGAAGCCCCGTCCTCCTTTCAAATTCTTTTTTGGCGACCTACAAGAATCGGAATTCATCAATATCATGACTGATTTCTGGAGATCGCAACCTTCGCTGAGGGCTCAGAGGATGGCGACAGTTTTTTGTGAAAGACTCAAAACTCTCAGGAGCAGGACTGAGGAATGGTCAAAGAGGAAGAAGATGAGAGATGAACAACATCTCATTGATATTGAGCTACAAATTGCACAACTAACGGATGAACGGGGGCTTGGATTCATATCAGAGGATTCAAAAGTACAGTTGAATAACCTGGAGAAGCAAAAACCCAAACTGCTACTTGACAAAGAAGAACAGTGGAGGTTGAAAAGCAGAGCCATCTGGCTGCAAGCGGGAGATAGCAATACAAAGTTCTTCCACAACTTTGCAAATGGCAGGAAGGCCTCGAATACTATCTGGAAGCTGCCTTGTGAACCTGATGGATGGGCCTCATCACACTAGCAATTAGCCAGATTCGGTATATCACATTTTAAAAGACAATTCACTGCTCCGACAGTTATTAATGTCTCATATATCATTAACCTAGCTGGGCATTTCCCAGGGTTTGTGGAACCTGAAGCAGTTGAGGAATTGATACAACCGGTCACTATGGGGGAAATGCAAGCAACATTAAAGTGGTTCCAAAAAGACAAGAGTCCGGGACCGGATGATTGGCCAGTGGAGTTCTACCTAGCATTCCTGGAGCTGTTGGGGAAGGATCTGCTGGCAGTCATTGAAGAGAGCAGAATCAATGGTCATATACACCCTCCCATGAACTTCACCTATATAGCCTTGATTCCTAAGTCTGATTCCCCAACCTTGTTCAATGACTTCAGGCCCATATCCCTTTGCAACTGTCTATACAGAATCATTTCTAAAATTATTGCTAACCGCATTAACCCCATTCTATCTAACCACATCTCCCAGGAGAAATTCGCTTTCCTCCATCATCGTCATATTCAGGATGCCATTGGAACAGCCCAGGAAGCCCTTCATTCAATTAAATTCAAAAACCTCAAAGGCATCTCTCTTAAAATCGACCTATCGAAGGCCTTTGACAAAGTGAATTGGCTTTATCTGAAAATGATCCTCATGCATTTGGGTTTCCCCCCCGTCATTATATCCTGGATCATGGGTTGTATCTCTTCTGTCTCATTCGCTATTCTTGTTAATGGATCAGCCACTTCATCTTTCAATATAGATAGAGGAATCAGGTAGGGCTGCCCTTTATCACCACTCCTTTTCTTGATAGTCATGGAAGGACTGAGCAGACTTATAGCATCTGCAAAAAGGAGTGGGGGTTTTAGTGGGCTAAAGATCATGGAGCATTTTTATCTTACACATTTACTTTTCGTAGATGACATCCTGATATTCTTGAATGGGAGTGTCTAGGACACCACCTCCCTGCATGAGATTCTGAGTCTTTTTTGTAGAGCTATGGGGATGGAAATAAACTAAGAAAAATCTACTATCTCCCTATTTGATTGCACTCCACAGGAATCTCTCCTTGCTAATCAAAAATTTGCCTTCCAAGAAACAAATCTGTTGGAGGGACTCAAATACCTGGGATTCAGGCTCAAACCTGATGGATACAAGATTGCAAACTAGACCTGGCTCATCACAAAAGTGGAAAAAAGAATCAGCTGTTGGTGTCATAGACTCCTTTCTAGAGAGGGCAGACTTCTCCTGATAAAATCGGTTCTCGAAGCCACCCCGGTGTACTGGATGTCACTTGCTTGGATACCAAGAGGCATTCTCCACAAAATTCAACAAATTTGCTTCAAGTTCCTATGGAATGGAAAAAAGGAGGGCAAGACTTTTGCCTGGGTAAAATGGACCAAAATTGCTACTCCAAAGAAATGGCGAGGAAGGGGACTTAAATTACTCCCAACATTTGCACAAGCCTTGGCTGCCAAACAAGGATGGTTCCTTCTGAAGCAAAACAGTTTATGGGCGGAGGTTATACATCACAAACATATCTGGCCACTGACCATCATTGACTGGATTAGAAGATCGAACTGGAATAGAAAAGGTATATCGGGGATTTGGAGAGCCATACTTAACTCTATGTCCATTATAAAAGAAGGCTTGCTTTGGCAAATTGGGAATGGCGCATCTGTTCGCATTGGTATAGACCCATGGCCGGGCTGTGGAAACTCACATATGTTACCAGAGGGGTTGGTTCATCATCTAAATAACAGAGGCATAAAATTTCTTACATAGATTGGAGACCAACAAAATTCTAATCTTCTTTCACAAGCCTGGTTGAGTGAACAGCACTGGAATATCCCAATTGAATGAGTGGAGCTTGGTAGAGCTACATACAGGCCCTTACAGAATCACATGTCAGATTAAGGATGACAGATGATGAACTTATATGGGCACTCTCTAAATCTGGACAATATACATCGAAATTGGGTTATGATAAAATAATTGAAGATAGAAAACCCGCGGTCCTCAAAGGTTGGTGGGTGGCTCAATGGAAATTAAAAGCTCCTCCAGGCACTAGATTACTGATGTGGAACATTTTGGCAAACAAGATCCCTACCGGTTCCTATCTTAAAAAAGGGGATTTTATGGGACCATCCCGATGTGCGCTGTGCCTTCAGGACGAGGAATCGACCCACCATCTCTTCCTCTCTTGTCCCACCACCAGGAATATCTGGTCACAGGTCATTCAAACTTTAAACTTGAATATGAACTGGCAGGGGGAGGATATCATCGCAGCTTGGGAACTTTGGTGGTGCTCCTCGGCGGTGGAAAAACCCCAAAACCTCCCACTCCTTATCTCATGGCACATATGGATCAAGAGGAATTCTATCATTTTTGAAGATAGACAAGTCAACTGGAACTTGCTCCATCCTTTCATTTGTGCGGCCTATGCGGAACTGCCAATTGATAATAGTCAAGACAAGCCTAAGATCATTCGACAGGAGCATATAAACAAGGAATTGTCGTGGGCCTATTTTGGTGGAGCTGCCCAATAGCAGCGCTGTGGGGGCGACATTTTGTTCCACCTATCGGATTCCCATTACTTTCAGATTAGCATGGGTCTGGGAATGGGAACAAACAACCATGCTGAGCTGATATCACTTCGACATCTTTTATACTTTGCCATTACCAAAAACTGCCGAAATTTGCAAATCTTTGGCGACTCAAAGAATGTTATTGATTGGTTTAACAACAATGCTGTCTGTTTTACATACTCATTGAAGAATATATTGGAAGAAATTGTTTTTTTTCAAAACATTTTTTGATCAGATATCTGTTTCTCACATCTACAGGGAGAGGAATGGAACTGCTGACCGGCTATCGAAAGAAGCGGCACATCATCCTCTAGGCGAGTGGATGATCGCTGAATTCTCCCCAGCAGGGACATACTAGTATTTTCACAGACCCTACATTGATGGGGCACTCCAGTGAGGTAGCAACCTCAATTGAACAGTTTTTTGATCATGAACATTTTGACTATGTCTTGTATATAATCAATAATTTTGCTTATAAATAGGACATCTTCTGTGTATAGCCGATACTATCGAAACTCTTATTTTTTTGATGGTCTCTGCACCAATATTGTACACCCTCTGGGTTATTTTCTGCAACTGGTCTCTAGATAGTGGACGAGTGCCACAGTTTCAGCATATGCCTTCGGGCATCTACAACATGTAATTTCTCTGAAATTATGAATTTTCTATTTTGGAAAAAGACTAATTTTATAACAGTTAGTTTTTTAATTAGAATTTAAAAATAAAAGTATATTAATTTATTAATTAAATAACTAATTTCTTAACGGTTGGTTTTTAACTTCTAATTCTGGAATCTGATTCATCCTTGCTATTTATTCATTAGATCTATAGATTTTTTCACCTTTGTCCTAAGGATGAACTACATTAACTAGTTCGAAACGTCGACCAAATAATACTGATGCAATTAATCCGAAAGACATACTTACTATCTAGAGAATCAACAAGTGTTTAGAGAACTATACTGTGTACCGAAGACAACATTTAAAAACCACAAATTACACACCATAGTTAATAACGTTGACGTAGCCAACTCTATGATATGGTTGTTTTTTTATAATTATTTTATTATTGTTAATGTCAAGTAAAGGGGAAGAGTGTATGAGTAGGCCCCCTCCACGAGTCACAACACTTAAAAAAAACATAAATAATAAAAAAAAAGTTTTTAAAATACCTTAACAAATGCAATATGTAGACTACATGAACTTGAGAAATTTCACTTATGAAGCCACATGTACGAAACGAATAATTATATTACACATGTATGAATTGAATAATCAATATAGGTAATCATTATACTTCTCACAAAAAAAGATGAGATGAACTGATAAATAAGAACAATACATATCCATATATAATAACCTGTATTACAATGATACTCTAATAAATAATACACATCACATTTTGTGATGACTGTTTATCAGAAAATACTAGATTAATTTATGGATTTAAGGAGAGTGAAAGAGGAGTCATCACAAAGATAGTGGTTGCATGGAGGTGCTTCAAAGGAGGAAAAACATAGTTTCCTTTTAAAAAACTAAGCATATATAGTGGGAAGTGAGTTTGCTAACCTTCCTAGTGCCCTATCTATATTCATAGTGACATTTGGCCTAGGCTGGGTAACAAGAACCTGATATATGTGATTCGTAGGTTGTTGCATAACCTCTTGGGGGTATAGAAGTAATAAGTTGGTTTGATCTTGGGCCTAGCCTAGGTAAGCCTATTTAGTTAACAATCCCCCTAATCTTTCAAGAAGAAAAAAAAAACCTAAGCATATATCCTCTACAAACATTTTTTAGTATGATCCAACTAAAGAGGGAATCTAATTTTAGTTCCTATATTTAAGAGATACTTTAGTGTGTTCTTGAAATTAGAATAGTGTGAAATTTTAATTCTCTATCTAAAAGTTGATTTTGGGGTGGAAGTACCTAGTTTACATGATAACATCTTCCCTCGTTTTATTGTCAATATTGTTGGTAGTTTATGTGTCATGTCTTGTAGTTGTCTTTGATTTGTAGAAACTTGAAAACTCTATTAGGTGTCAATTATCCACCACTTGTAAAGATGCGAGACAATGCTTACACTCGACCCAACTTAAAACCCACAATGGCTCAACCTCTTATCAACGAATCACTTGTGAGAGTGCACTGACCACTTTTTTGAGGAATCAAACCTTAGTGGGCGCTATAACACTTACCCCACTTTGATTGACTCAACTGTCATCTATGTGGTTAGCTTATGATTGTTATCTTTGTGATGCTACAAGCTATCTTTGTTATAATAACACACAAATTCTTATGAGGATATTTCTTTCCACATTAATATTCATCTTCTAAATTATTTGCCTATGTTAACATTAACATTTAGTGTGTGTAATGTGTAATAATCCCACATACACAAAACAATTAAACATAAATGATTTACTAAGACATTACATGTATCATATGTTTTTTCAAGTCTAAATAATCACTCCAAAATTAATATGATAAAATTATCTTTCAATTAAATGGTCACATCACCAATTGCCTAAGATCTTATTGTATATCTTTAATTTGTAATTATTATCCATGCAATATTACATATTATCTTACTACAATTATATCTTTAATAATATTTTATTTCATATAATTACTCTAACTTTTTCTAAATTAAGATATAGAAAAGATATTTATACTAGCTTGTAAACTCATATAATATACTTCTAAACCTATGAAATATTCTATTCTAAACACATGAAATATTCTATAAAAATGATAATTAAAGTAAAATAAAATCTTATGATAATGTCATATCACACATCATAAAAACCTAAAGGCCTAGGCCCGCAAAGTATGAAAGTAACATTGCTATGAATATTTAAAACAAAAAGGATATTCACATCAACACAAAGACTACCCCCTATAGTTAACATTTAAATTGGTAGGACATATTGGTATGAAACCCTACATGGACAACTTTTGTCTCTCCATTATCAATATTAATTTATTCGGAGTAGGACCCACATATTATTTCTTTTATAGAACACCATAAAGAAGATGGATCGAGTCAAGAAAAAAGAAAAACATAAGGGCACTACAACCAATAAATAATTTTCCATGTTGGAATTAGAGGGTTTTGGCCTTTAAAGATAAGTACCAATACCATTTGTGTTCAAACAAAAACTAACAACCTCAAAAGAAAATCCGCAATCTCCACTTTGGGATGAGGGGTTTAGGGTTTGGCTTTTAAAAACAAATTAAAAATATTAATTGACCACTCCACAAAAAATCATTTAAAAACCATAATCTCAAATTTTTAAGGAAAAACAAAATTATTTAACAAAAAATAACCTAGGTTCTTTCAATGGAAATTAAGATATATTAATTCACCACTCCACAAAAGAAATATTTAAAAACCATAATCTCAATTTTTTAAGGGAAAATAAAATTATTTAATAAAGAAATTTGAAACATCTCAATTTTTTCTTAAGGAAAAACAAAAATTATTTAACAAAGAAATAACCTAGATTCTTTCAAAGAAAATTAAGATAGTAAAACTTATTAAAACACCACCTCTTTATTTTTTTTGGGATATATCATTATTAATGACCATTGAGGTGTTAAATAAATATACATATTTTTAATTTTTTTGATAAACTTTTTTTTTTTTAATATTTTTATATAAATTAATAATTATAAAATATTTTCTCTAACGTTCGTTTCGTCAATTTAACTTGTAATGAAAATAAACTCCCAGGACTCCCCATCAATTAAGAGTTGAGTTATTGACGTTATTATTTTTATAATTTTGTATCTTACACTACGTCCCACGTTCCATTCTCATTAACTTCCATTATAAATGACAATTTGGATCTTGTTGTAGGGACGTAGTTGAATTTCTCGATAAAAATGCTTGGGTTGTCCACATTACTGTTCGAAACTGGATAGATCTGGTATCGGAGCGGTAGTCAATGTCCCACATAACTCCACCACATTTATATCTCGGGCCCCGGACCTCTCTATCATCTCAGAAAACTCAGGCAACGAGGGAGAGAGAAAGACAACGAAAAGTAGAATAAGGAAAAGGAAGCGCAAACAAAGGTGTGGATGACACGTAGCAGAGCCCGAGTCCCCAGCTAATCCCGCTAACCCCACTGACACAAAGCCCAAAACATTTTTGGGTCATTGGTTATGATTTAAAATGTTGGCGTGAGACTTATAAATATTCGAAGACTTTAGCACGTCCACCCAGCCCTCAGAACGCATTTTTTCATTCTGTTGTAGAGGCCCATCGAAGCACAGTTGCAATCTTTAAATCCTAATTCGCAGCGACCCCTGAATCTCTTACTGCACCCATTATCGAACACAGACCGATTTCTTCCAGGTTTTATATATTTTCCTTCATCCTTGAATTTTTGCATTTTGTTTTGTAAGGTCTGTGAGAACTTTCAGGGTTTCGTCGTAAAATCCAAACCCCGGTGATAATCTTCTGAATTTCGATCGGTTATGGATGCTCTATATTTGATGTTCAATCCAACCATTGAGGTTAGGGTCATAAAATGTTTGGTAAAATGATTTGCTTGTAGGTCTAGTTATGTACGGATTTTGGTGTTTCTGGTTTAATTCCTCTGTATTGTTATGTGTATTAATCTCTGTATATATATGTAGTTATATGTGTATATATATATATGCTTGCACATTGTCTTCCCGAAATTGCCCATTAGGTTTGTTTTCAGGGCTCTATAATTTGGGCTATCTCTTTTTATATTCTGTGGCTCATTGAGTTTATTTAGGTAGCAACTGATCGCGGAAGAGAGCAGTCACCGCCCATTCGCTAAGGGTGCTTGCCGTGAGAAGACCCTGTTTTGAATCTTCCGGACACCTCTTACCCGCCAAACTGAACACAGGGAAATGAAGATGCAGTAGCCTTGTTCCTGGCCTTCTGACGGCCACTTAGCTTACCTGGAATCCTATGCTTATCTGTTGTATCAGCATCAGTGGTGCCAACCTGTACTCGTAAAAAATCTCTCGGAAAGATGCCGAAGGGAGTTGGATTCAGGCCGATTGGGAATGTATATTATTGTGGACAAGGCATTATAGCAGTCTGTATCGTTTGGTTGTGGCTTCTTTTTAACTCTATTTTTTTTTGTCTGGTTTCCATTCATAACTCCATGGCCATTAATGATGTCTTCTCTTTATAAGCGCCTGGCAGCACAGGCCTTGACCTGGTTTTAACAATCAACCCAGAATCCTTCGGTTAAGCAGCTACGGGTGGGGGGTTATATTATGCCAAAAACAGTCAGGACTCTCACTTGGTGTCAATTCTAAGTACGAGCACAAACATAAGCTTCCCTCAAGGGGTAAAAATCTCACTCGGGAGACATGAACCCTGTTGGGGATTTTAACAGCGTAGTCACGGGTAGGGGATTCTATTGTATCACTTTTGTACCAAAAACGCTCAGGACTTGCACCTGGCCCCGATTACAAACACGAGTATAAGCGCAAGAGTCTCCCAAGGAGTAAACATGTTACTGGGGAGACTTGAGCCCTGGTGAGGGTAATAACAGCACCCCACTTCACTGATCTGGCAAGTCCCGTCTCGCTGCCGCTGCATGTCAAAGTGTTGTTGTTCAGGTGTTCGGCTATTGTATAGTCTGTATTTTGGGTGTTGATTGTCAAATCCCCTTTTCTTGTAAAGTGGTTGTTGTAAGCATCGGACAGCTTTGTGATCTTTTGGGTTAAATTGCTTCATATATTACTAAGCAAACATTATGTATAAAGAGAACAACATATGTAGAAGAGAAGGGAGTATGGTTTATCTGTTCGTTTAAGGAATATACTGTTTTGACCGGACTGTAAGGAAAAAATTAAGAAAATTTGTTTATTTGGGGAGAGGTTAACCAAGGAAATTAAATCATCCTTGCCTTTTTCTTTCACAATTTCTCCCAAAAGAAGCTCCATGGAGCTTTAGTTGCACAATTGTTAATCATATCGTTTTATTCTGTTTGTAGATATGTTGAGACAGAAGTATCATCTATAAGTTTTGGGTGAGGTTTATTCATCATTTTTTAATATCTATAGTTAAAAGTCTGCGTTGATTAAACTTTTCATGATTACCTGTCCTCGTGCAACCAGGCAGTTATCTTCGAGGAAGGAGACCGACCTAACTCTTTTCTTTTCAAGTTACATCCTCTTCTGTGGGCCATCATGAACAGATCAAGGTCGATACGAAAGCGGAATCAAGATTTGGAATTGAGGCTAGGGCTGTCTGAGTTAGAAAAACGGAACACATTGTTGACTAACCAAAATGTTCCATTGGGCAACTTTATCGTTGTTGAAGATGATGATGATGAAGTTCAGCTGTCGTCCACAAGAATATTTGGTCACGATGAAGTTCGGCTACCATCTTCAAGGCTCTCTGTACAAGTATGTTCCTGTTATGATCTAGTTCCATATTTTGTATTATATAGGTGCTTTATTCTTTAAGTGTTCTTCTGATAGTGCTAGATGGTCATCAATGGTTTGCAGGATTGAAACTCTGTTATCTTATATATGTCTTCATTACGAGGCTAAATTTGTAATTGTATTAACAGAAATTAAAGCTAGCATTAGGTACTTGAGAATGATATAAGTAGCCATATTTTTTAATGTTATATGTACTAGGTTCGTTTTGACTTTTTGTTTTGAGGAGCTGATTTATATATGAACTAAGTGTATGGCACTAGCTATTTATATTAGTTATATCTTATGTGTTGGAACTATATATTTATGGAAAGCATTTGTTTCTTTATTCTGTGGTCAGTCAAGAAATGGAGTTTCCCGGAGGACTATTCGGGTGCCAGCAATAAGGGAGGAGGATCTGGAGCTACGACTTGGACTTGGAGGTGCATTTGTAGACCTTGTCATGATAGGGATAATTTTGGAAGATTTTGAAGATGACTGTCTAGATGTGAATGCAGTTGACATTGAAATGTTATTGTTAATTTAGTAGAGCATTACTTGAAATGCACTCAATTGATGTTTACCTTTTTTCCCAGAGTCACCATGCCCTGGTGAAGGAAAACAAATTCCCGTAACTTTCCTTCCATGCAGAAGAAGGAAAATAAATTCACATAGGAATTATGAAACTGAGGTTTAAATTTTTTTATAAAGGATTCTATAACTAATTGATGCATTAAAGGTGCTTCTATGGTATTCACAAGTCTTTAGCCTGTTTCCAGGTGAATCTTTTCTGTAACAGTAAACACTTCCTTATTACTTATCAAAGAAGGCAAAAGGCATGTGGAGCTAAACTTCACATGCCTAAGGAGTGTATTCCATAATGAAATATTAGAAAATGAAGCACTCCTAAGACATGGTCAAGCCGAACTTCTTGAAGCAAGTGTCACAGATTCATGGCCAATTTTTTGATCTTTCCTACATCTCAGTTTGACCTTAATTTCTGATCTTTCCTACATCTCAGTTTGACCTTCTATTAGATGTATGGTTTAAACCTTAGTGTAATTTCTCTAATGATCTTGATGTGGTGTTATGTGGTGTGGTATTGAGATTGTGTATTCTAGTCTATAATAGTTTCTGTTCACATCATCATTTCTAGGATTTTTATCTTTAAAATATATATTTTTCCTTTTTCAATGTAGTGTACCAGAAATGATATCATTTGAAGTTAGGTTCTATTCCTGCTTTTGTTTGTCTGTTAATCCGTTGTCTGAATAGGGAAAGACTGATCAATGTTATTTCATTAGCATACACCCATAATTGAATAAATGAGGGAAAGAATTGGCAAGATGCTTCTTGCATCCACCACATTTTAAGATGTGGGAAAGTCTCTGATTAAAATGCCAACTGCTTCAAAGTACAATATGAATGTTAACATGTGATTTCATTACCATACACCCATAATTGAATGACTGGGGGGAAGAATTGTCCAGATGCTTCTTGTATCCACCACATATTAAGATGTAGGACAGTCTCATAGTGTATGGCTAGTGCTGTGCCCTGCCTGGCTAGATAGCCATGATGACCCTGGTATTTAATGGTTTCAAACAGACCATAGTGGTGTGGGGTATTGATTCTGATGCCCCCATTCTTGACCTACAGATCAAGCCCTGGACTTCTTGGGGGTATTGTTGTAACTTGTAAACTTTCATGTATGTTTATGCAACAACAGCTGATAGAGAAAATATAGGTTGTATTGGTAGCACAAATCAAATTAATCCATTAGTTTACTGATTTAATCTAAATTTGAGATTGTAGTTTTGTCCTTGATTCACGGGATCAATTATAGTTTTGCATGGGGTAGATTGAAGTGATGCACAAGATGAGTCTGATTTTCACCAGTTGTTGGCAGAATGGGTATAATGCTTATATGAAATCCTATTGACATTGTTGGTCTACTCTGTAACAGTTTTGTAGGTTTGATCACGTAAGTTATTTATCACTTTAATTTTATTGATGTGTTTCAGGAACTTCAGCACGTTTTGATGTAGTGCATATACCATCTCTGAGCGATCGATGTCGGCTTCACCAAATGACAATGGTTCCTCCTATTGTGCCAATAAATATCTCTGATGATGGTGACGAAGAAGTTCAAAGACCTGTTAAGGTAAGTTAACGGCAGATCTTATTCTTTTTCCTATGAAATCATGGCTTTGGGAATGTGATGCTCATCAATTCCAACTTTTTTTTTTTCCTTTTATAGGAAATTTCTCTTAATATATTGACACTGGACAGCATATGCTTTCAATTAATGTGTTATACACACTTGGATTTTATATCATTGTATTTATGAGGTGCTTTATTGATTTTTCAAATTTTGACACATTTGCTAGGCTGCACGTAATAGCTAAATCATATGAGAAATAATCAAAATGAGTATTATGTATGCTACTATACTTTTGGACAAAATGCTGTCATTTTTCCATGCATTTTTGTGCTCTTTGACCTTGCAATGGTCTGTTAAATAAAAATAAACTTACTTTTTGATATCTTTGAGTTTCATTTCTGTGGTATGCAGTTGATTCCTCCCATTCATGGATTTCCTTGAAACTTTCTGTAGGAATTGGAATGCTACCTTTCCTTATCAAGGCAAATATTGTAACTTCATATTTAAAAGGAGAAAAAAGTTACATTTTTCAAGTACAACAAGGTACACAAAGAAATCATTTGTCCTAAAATTCAAAAACAACTCCTATCCACTGTAAAATATCATTGCCTACTGTATAAGGTCATGGAAGATGGTCCACTGGCACCAGGGTTTCTTCAGCAGCTTCTAAACCTTTTTTGACAGACTGTATGCCTTTGTGCTATGTTCCCTATATACAAGAGTTAAAGAAGTGTGGCTGAATCTTCCAATGAGCTTTCTCTGATCAAAAACTGATTGAAGGGAGTCTGTTAGGGTAGTATACTGAGCTGTTTGTTCATTAAATCTGCAAAGAACACAAAATCTTGGCCTTTGCTAACCAAAAGAATAATCTAGATTTTAGGGGTGCATTCCATTTCACAGTTGCTTTGATTCCACCACCAGCATGCTTCATTTTGCTCATTTCCCAAGAAATTGGTTGTTAACCCAGACTTGCCTTACGATTTGCACTGCTAGTGTTTGAGCACATCAGAACTCTTCTTCCAGACTCAGCCTGATTGAACAGCTTTGCAAATTTTGAATAAAGGAGGTCCACTATTCTGCTTATGACTATTTAATCCAAAAAATTGCACATCTTTTGACCATGTTGTCACATTGAGTTTTGTTCTGGTGCATTTGCATCAGCTAATGTCAAGATCTCCTGCTGTCTTGTGTCCTCAAGTCAAGTCATCTGATAAGCTGTGTGGGCTGCTGGCCATCAGAGTCCACTCATTTATCAATACCTAGTTTTGTGCTCCGTTTCAAAATAGCCAGGCTTAAATGATAAGAAAGGCTGGGACTGGAGTCTTCCAAATAATTGAAGCATTTGCTGTGGGTTTGATGGACATTTTGTCTGCCAAAGAAATAGGGAAATATATTTGGTCCTCATTACCTGCCAGAGACCTTGAGTTAATCATTCTTATAAACTCTTAGCTGCATAAGTGAGGGATGTTTTTCAGTCCCTGCCCTCCAAGGGCATTATATTTTGCTTATCTTTTCCATTTGACTAGAGGATTTGCCTCCCTTCCCCCCAACCCCCAAATAAAACTGGAGCATTTTCTTCTGATTTTCTCCTATATGCATACTGGCATAGAAGGCATCCTGCTAATCTCGTCTTGATATCCATGGTCGTTAGATTTAACCATGAACTCTCTTTCTGTGGCCAAACCATATAGATCCAATGCAGCTCTAAGCTCTTCATTCTCTCTTCCTGAGACATCCCTATCAGCCATACATCATCAGCTCTGGTCCTGAAGAGCCTGTTGTGGCCTTCAGCCACAAAAAGAAACAATTGGGGGATGATGGCAGGCTCCGCTGCCTTGGTCCCCTGGTGGGCCTGAAGAATTGAGAGGCAGACCTATTCATCAAGACCAAGAAAGAGGAAGAAAAGAAACGCCCCTTAACCCCATTAACAGAAGCAAAGACAGAGCCTTGTATGTATAAGAATGAGCCTTAGACACAACAATCTAACTTGATTACTATAGCAGCTAGTTTTTTCACTTTTATAGCATGTGGACTTTTATGGGAGCTATACCATTAGCATCAGGGGTATTCCTGTCTGCAAGAAATCTCAACTACTCAGGAGAGGGGACTTCAGACGGAGTAGGCTTTAATCTTCTGACATTTGGAGATGATCTTATATGAATGCATAATGAAATGGGTCTGAAATCATCAAAGTAATCTGGTGTCAGATTTAGCGATTCAAGCCAAAATACTAATAGTTGTGTTTTCACTTCCAAAATTCTTTTTAAAGACCTGGATTCTTTAACCACAGCTAAAATATTATTTGCCAAGGTATCACAAGTTTCTGTAAGATTTCCTAGGCTTGTGCTGGATGCTTATGGGGCCTGCCCTTTTTTGTATTAAAGTGATATACATAATATTTTTATTAATAGGCAAAGGAAGCGATGTTAGCTTCTTTGATACATTTTCTGATATGTTTGCAATGCATATTTCAAATGATTTTGTTTTGACCGTTTGGGGTTTGTTTCTAAGTTTTACACAATTCGATTCTATGTCATTCTGATTGTAATAATGGTAGATTAAACTTTATATTAGATGTGATACAGCTGTCTGCTTTTTTACCAGCTTCTGTCTTGACATTTAATAGACCGTCAAGCTCATTTTCTGCCCCCAAATTTTTGTAAACCTCATAAATATCAGCTGTACAACTTTTCGCAGCTTTCCTGCCTGGTGCTTTTACCTTTTGATAAATCCTCAAGGTGATGTTCTCAATGCATCAGACATTGAAAAAGGTAAGATCCAATCCAGTAGCACCTTGCTCTTCCTTTAACCAGGAAATGCTGTATCAGTTGCAACATGGAGGGGTGATCTGGTTTCTGTTTGATTCCCCATTTTTAACTGTCTTGTCCTCTTTGGTCTAGACGCTATAAATGCTGTTCTAATGACTCAGCATTACATCTACCCCTTGATTAGCATAAACCTTTTGGAACATGGGCCACCTCCGATTGTCGCTTTGAATCCTATTATTATCCACTTTATTTCCAGGTTCATTTTGAGCCACGTAACTCCTATCCTTTCCTTTTCTGTCATCTATAGATTTTAATCCAATCTTTTCAGCGGTCGTACTTATTCATTAGTCTTTGTCTGGGACTTGTGCTGTACCCAATTTATCATTAAGAATCCCTGTTCATGCATAATTGAAATTATCTTTTGCTTTCTCTTATTCTGAACCTTTCTAGTCCAATATTTATTGAGAAAGGGCCTTGGATAAAGACCCCTTTCATACTTCTACTTCTAAGTTGGTTTAGTGGTTGGTTGCTCTATTGTTTCTTTTCTTGACACGCAGAAAACTAATTTCCCTTTGTTCTTTTTAAAATGTTATTTCCCAGGCTGCGGTGGACAGAACCTCATTTATTCTTTTCGCTGGATCGATCAGTCAACAATAAATATGAGTACTTTACTCTAGAGTCTAAATTCTAGCTTTATCTCATCCCTATTCTAAGCTGGGGACCTTAGCCCTCTCACAAATTATTAATGCGTTGTCCAAAGTTTGTTCAATAATAATGTAAACCCTCTCTTTCCGCAGTCCCAAGTATGTTTCTACCTGAATCCTTTATTTGGTTGCTTTCAGATCCTTGTCCGCAAGAAATCCCCATCCTTTATTTGATTGCCTTTAGATGCCTTGTCCACAGAAACCTCCTAGGTTTTTCGGTGCCTGTTTTGGCAGTTACTAGTTTTATGTCAGTGGACCGTTGCTTGGTGTCATCTTATAATTGCTTGTTATTATATCTTGACATCCTTTCTTCCATTTAGGATATTTCTTACTGCTAGTAATGTGTTAACTCTTTTTTGGTTGTGATAAATTATTGGCTGATTTATCTATATTCTTCTTGTGTATCTGTAGAAGAGGAAGCATGGACACCCATTAAACGTCAATGATCACCCGGTTGAAGTCAAGGAAGTAGAAGAAGTGAAGGAAGTGAATCTAACATGTGCAATATGTATGGATTCCATGAAAGAAGAGACTTCAACAATATGTGGACACATTTTTTGTAGAAGCTGCATTGTAAGTGCAATCCAGATTCAGAAGAAATGTCCGACTTGTCGCAGAAAGCTCTCAATGACTAATATTCACCGAATCTTCCTTCCTCGCCGCTATGTGTGATACATTTGTCGTGTGCTGCTTGTGCGTTGATTGCTAATTCAATCAATAAGGAAATATTACCTTGATATATAGATCTCTTCCTTGCATGGAGGAAAAATTGTGAAGGAATGACTGACTAGGGCCCGCTGACACATTTACAAGTCGATTGACAAGCGATGCTACATAATTGTTGTTATTTATTGGTTTTCTAGGAGTCGCTTAGTAGCCATTGCGTAGGTTTTTTAGCGTTTTACAGACAGTTGTCAGATTACTACTTAGGTTGTCCGTAAGGTTGTACGATTCTTGGAAATTCCCATATTTTTGTATATGTTATTCAGGGAAGGTTATTTCTCTATGACTCTTCTCACCGAGGAACTATTTCATTATTGCTTTTCACCGTAAGTTATTGTCTCTGACACCTTGTGATGCACATCATTCTAAAAAGGCTGCTTTACACATGGAAGTTGATGAACTTTATTTGCTGTTGTTTCGGTATTAGTTGGGTGCCCCTTTATCTATTTTTCTCTAATAAGCACGATTGCTCTATGCAAGAGCATGGAACCCACACATTAGTTTTTTGGAGCGTGTTGGTTCAACTTCTACTATAAAAGGATTCTCAGGGAATAGTACGAGTTTGCCATTTTAAGTCTTTCTGTTAATTATAATAGGAATATTTAATCGAGTAATTTTTTCCATTTTTAGATCAGTGCTGAGATGATGCATGAAATCTTGCAATGGTTTTTTGATCATGCATCAATATGAGATGGGGAATCCCTAGGAAAAATATCGTCAGTAGTGGCAATTGAGTTGGGGCAATCGACTCTATAATGGTCTTTAACACTCCAGATTTTAATGATGGAGATGCATTTTAATTTCAAACAAATATTGAGTACTTTGAATGGGATCTGGACAGCAGAACAAAAATATAGTTGAGCGATGTTACTTTCTATCTTCGGTTTTGGCCAAAGGAAGATTTCTAAAGTAAGTTGATACTGTATTTGGCCTTACGATTTCAACTCTTTTGAGGCCTTGTAATCCAAAGTACAATTCCATAATTTTCTTGTAATGGCATATGGAATCAATTGCGATTTTAGTCTTTAGCCATATGTTTTCTCACATGTATGATCCGTTCTATAATTTGGACTTTCTGCAAAATTTTAGTTTCAAGGCTTTCTTGCATCTGACATTTATCTATTTTTCCAAATTAGTCTTACCTATGTGATTTTACTGAAAGCAATTTCAAACCCTTATTAGTGAAAATGATATCTAGCTTGAACATTGCGATCAAATATGATGTTTTAGTTTTCGATTAGGTTAGGTACTTTGATTGGCTTATCTCTCCAGAATCCTAGGCAGCATTAGGTTGGTGGCCCAACCCCTTGGGCAGTGACTTGTGAGTTGGCTGCAGTGTTAGCTCTGGGTGAACTGGTCCTGTAGTCTGCTCACCATTTATCATCAAAAGTTTCAATTCGTTTCGTAGCCAATTAGTATTAAAAGTCTGCTATCTTATTTTAATGCTTGGATGGTAATATTGATGACAAAGATGTCAATATAAGCAATGATTTTGATGATATGTAGGTATTTGTTGTGGTATGATTTTTTTTTGCTGTTAGAGACTATCTGTTAAGAGACTATCTAGAACATGTTTGTTATGCATTTTTGGTTCAGAAATAGATTGCACTTGATGCTGTTTTGGTTATATGCATTTTTATATGCACCACATAAGATATTTAATTAACGTGCTTTTGGGTCTTCCAACCTGTTCTTGATTTAGAGAGTTTTACACGTGTTGCTTTTTTATTGGCCTTTATTTGCCTCTTAATGATGTCTTTGATTCAAAAGTTTATTACTTGCTTTTTCTTTTGCGTAATGACACTTGCTTGAAACACAAGATTTTAACATGAACTCCCTTTACATTGTTTAGGTCTTTCTCCAGGTTTAAGCTTTTAACATGAACTCCCTTTACATTTGTTAGGTCTTTCTCCAGGTTTAAGCTTCTAACCTAAACTCCCTTTACATTTTTTTTAGGTCTTTTTCCCTTAGAGGTTTAAACTCCCTTTACATTTTTTTTAGGTCTTTTTCCCTTAGAGGTTTAAGCTTTTAACATGAATTCCCTTTACATTTTTTTTATTTCTCCCTTAGAGGTTTAGGGATGAACTCCCTTTACATTTTTTAGGTCTTTCTTTCTCCCTTAGAGGTTCCTCTAGGGATTATTTTGGCATTTTCTCCTTTAGAGGTTTAGGGATGAATAGGTATTTCTCCCCTAGAGGTTCCTCTAGGGACTATTTTGGCATTTTCAGCTCATGGGTTTTGGTGATTAGGAAAGCCATCATTCTATTATACACCACACCACGTAATGATGGACTAATGTAACAATGATGGACTAATCTCTAACCATATTTAGAGATAAAAAAAGAAAATAATAACCAAATAAATTGTAATTTTATTAGACAATAAAGTAGCAAAATAAACACATGATTATATGAACCCCTTAATTCAGGATTAATAATTTATGCATGAAGTGGATTATAATGACGAAGAGTGGTAACAATGATAAGGCCTATGAAGTAGATTTTGATGAAGAAGAATGGATGCCACACTTGGACTTTCTTAAATGAATATTGTCTATGTTTCCAAATATGCTTTTGTTAAAATTATGAATTGTGTTATCTTAATTGAATAACAATGAATTGTGTTAAAATTTTATGTTTCCAAATATGCTTTTGTTAAAATTATGAATTGTGTTATCTTAATTGAATAACAATGAATTGTGTTAAAATTTTAGGTTGTCAGGTTATCACATTATCATATGAATTACTCTTAATATTTTGTGCATCCACTCATTATAAAGTGGGATTTTGTGTCTCACCTTATAGTGTGTGCATCCATCCATGATAACCTTGATGATGGTTGCTATTCAACACTCCAACATGGGTGTGCTCAACCATAATGGGTGAACATGTCACTTAGGGAAATTGCATTTTAGTGGGGGCAATACAAGTATTTGCTTTCATCAACTTGACAAACCCTTAACAATAGGGATACTCATTATAAATACCCTCGTCTTTTTTGTAATTAAAAGTGTTATCTATATGAAAAATATATTACATATATCCATCGAGTAACCATTTTTTATGATTTATCACTAAATAGGGAAAGGATAGAGTATTGAAAAAACAAGCATTGAAATGGATTCAAGCCCCCATATGTTTAAAATTCAGTGGAAAATACATTGCTATAAAGTGACCAATAACTTCATGCTTAGGGAATGGAATATTTCCCAAAGACAAGAAATGACATTGAAAAGTGGAGGGAATCCTTTCGATTATAAAGAGGATTTTGGGATGAAGCATTCATGACAATGAAAACCATGGTGGAAGAAAATGAAAGAAGTCTGATGAGAGTGGACTATCGACAAAAGGTGGAGGAGTTCTTGATCCTACTAAGACTCCATCTCCATCATCACCATCACCATCACCATCTTCTAGTTCAAGTGAAATTTATTCTTTAAAGAAACATTTAAGAAACCTCTATTGACTTTACCATTGTTAAAACTTGATTTTAAGTTTGATTTGCCCATATATGACGATGAACTTAATCTAGAGAAGTTGGATAATTGGGTCACACAACTTGAAATTTATTGCAGGATTTAGAAGATTGTGGATGACAACGCAAAGATCTAAATAGCCTCTCTTCGCTTGGAAAGCGCAACATTGATTTGGTGGGAGAGCAAAACTCAAGATCTCCTCCACAATGGCAAAATAATTTCTTCTTTGTATGATTTTACTAGTGCATTAAGGAAACATTTCTGCCCATTTGTCTACATGCAACAAGCCATAATGGACTAGAAAAATTTGAGGCAAGGTAAAGGACAAAGTGTTAAGAGTTAAACTTAAGAGTTAAGGAAGAAAGCTTTAATTTTGGGTATTCCATTATATTGACACAAGAAAATCTTCCTATGTGCATTGGTGGTTTGTATAATTATCTTTGACATAACATCCTTGCGTTCAATCCAACTAATTTAGATGAAGTTTGTGCTCAAGCTACACATTTTGAATTTAGAGGAAAGAATGTTAATGATGGTTTTTTGATAGAACTCGTTCAACCAAAAGGAGAGAATAAAGATTGTCAACCACAATGAAGAAGGAAGATGATCCTTCATGTTCTCATTGAAAGGAAGAACATGATGCAGATCAATGTTGGAAATTGTGACACCCCCATCCACCCCATAGCCCATACTAAGGATGGAAGAAGGCATTACTATCCTTGACCCAACCTCCAAATTTCTATTGTGGAAATGGGGTCTTAAAATTTCATCATTTTTCACAATCCTTGGAACTTAAAATAAACATCACCATTGTGTCTAGGTTGTAGAGAGAATTATAACGATATAAAATTTCCTAAAAGCTGGTGTCTAGATCACAAGAAATGGCCATTTGAATACAACCCATTAAATCCTTGCCGTGTCGGCATTGTGTTGCCACGTTGTACTTGTATGGACCTCACGTGGTGTCCACACGAAAACCTTCCACCCTTAAAAAAGAAGTCCACATCATTGCACCAACCAATCAAATATTAACCATTGGTCCACCCTTAGCATACATAATTATATTATATATATAATAACACACATATTAACATGTCCCATTTAATTAAACAATATTTATATGATATATATATCATACCCCTCATTTGATCAACGAACTTCATCCACCACACAGATTAACGATTGAGATCAAATGAGGACCCCCCCATATTGATGTCACATGGAGGGGTCCTTCGGTCTTTTTTCCGCTTGTGGTTCCATGTTCGTAATTGAATGAATGACCTTCAACTAGATCAAATCAACGGAATGAGAGGGGTGCCCCCATGAAATATATAGGGGAAGGGGGTCCTTTAGTTAACGCCCCCCCCCTCCTGGAACCTTGTAATTTGTCAAACTTTTGTTATAACAAGTCTCAGTCTTGGCCCAACTCCTCGACACATTACCCGAAACATCTCAAAATTCTTGAGATGAAACAAAAATCCTTCCATATATTTTGTCTTGGCCCCTTGCTCCTTGGCGTGTTCCCTCGACATCACACATTGCATATCACCACAACTCGAGGTGAGACAAACTCCATCCACGTCAAATGATGCGAGGATTTCTCGTCTTAGCCTCGTCTCTCGGAGATTTCTTAACATTACCTTGATGAGACAAGCCAATTTCTAATATAACAAGACATAAAATTTTCCCTCTAATTGCGACAATTATTTCCTGTCTCACCCATTTCTCCTTTATGGATATTTCCAACCATGTTGAGCCCCAAGATGACATCACCCTCTTCTTAGCCTGATACACCAACTTTGTTGTTTCTTATTAGATATTTCTCTATGTCATAAAGTCTCATCTGTTTCAACCTACACCTCACGCTGATGTCATATTATCCATGTTCCCTCCTTCGACAGTGCCATAAATCATCTATTTTTGGGTCACTTTCCCCACCAAAAAGTCCATTGTTGCATGCCACATGGCATTCCTCTTACATGCCACATCACCACAAATCCATACCTCGTGTAAAATCAAAATTTCAAAGTATAAAATAATTAGCGCTTCTAAGGTTTACCTACTCCCAAGGTTCGAAACGACAACCTTGTCGTTGCTTGCCAGAATTTCCTTTTGCTTAGCCTCTGTCTCTCACCCAAAACTCATAGTGCATTTTTGTGAAATCCCTTGAGGTCTTGATACGGGAATTCATCTCTTAACCACTTGTCCAGATCTCTGTATTGACACATAAATTAACATGTTAGCCCAACATTGGTGTGTGTGTGTGTGTTATGACAAAGTTCCCTTCAACACTTGGCTACTTTTTTCTATGTGACTTCCTCCTGAGCTTTTCTATATACATATAGAGGATCTATCCCTCTTGGGATTGGGTGCTCGTGTACCGGAACATATATGGATATATACGAAGCCTATGATGTATAGTCGACAAGGTTATCTCTCCTGAGCTTAACGAGCACTCGACTCAGCCCATAGATAGATATAAACATATAAAAGCTATATGTAATGAGATTTACAATATATAGATATATAATTATATATATGTGTTGAGGCTCCCTCGGCTTAGCTACATATAAATACATAAATAAGAGAAAACACATGCTTCCCTAAGAAATCCGTTAGTGCAAGGCCTATTGTTGCATATCATTTTAATGCAAGAGATTAACAAAAAAAATAGAGGTTCACCCAACTCTTACTTCCCAGTGATAGGAAGCAATGAGCCAGTGATAGGAAGCAATGAGCCAACATTGTTGTTGAACCTTGAATGTGTTTGTGGTGGTTCGAGTGGATGCAATGATTGGTCATTGACCTCCCATTAGTATTTTGCTCTAGTTGTGACAGTGGGATAATTTGGGTCTTGGTGTGAGCTTGCAATTGAGGCCGTGAGTCATGGATTTGTTGGTCTGTGTGGGAATTGGATCAGACAATGTTTTCATGGTGAGAGGGTATGTGCATGGTCATCAGGTTCCTAGTCTCTTGGTTCTCTGGTGAGGTCGTCATCTACTTTTTATAGCATGAAAGTTTAGGTCAATTTCCTTTATTGTCTGATTATTTTGTTTTTCAATAGCTTGTTGTCTAGGTCTAAGTTGTTAGTGTTAGTACACCCACATTTTGAATTCCAGTGTCCGTTTGTAGGAAAAGGATGGGAAGTAGTGATAACCTGTATGCAGAATCAACTCCAGTGCCTCTTGGTTCCGATTTTGTTTAAATAATAATTTATTGTCTTGATTAAAAATCTGAAGTGTTGTGTGAATTTCCCAAATTAGTCGATTGGGCTCTTGGGGGTTAGCTATCATGTACGTCAAACTGTCTCAAGATATTGGGATTTTGTGTTTTGCTTGAGTCTGTGTTGTTATTAGATGGTGTCAAGGAGTGGGTCTTGTGTTGAGGGCGTTGCGACCTATGTTGTCTTCATAACTACCTCTGATGAGTCTGAAGCTTATATTTTGAACTACGCGGATGATTTTGTTGATTGGAGTCTTGGTCCTATAGTGGATGCATTTGGATTTTTATCTTCCTTCTTTGCAGGTATAGGAGTCGACAACGGGTGTTCTAGGTGTGCCCTGTAAGGCCCAACTATGTCTTTGAGACAAAGAATGCGTTGCAAAAGAGGGGGAGGTGGCAACGCTCCATAGGGGCAAAGAGGGGCGAGACTCTTCACCCACGATTTGGTTGCCACCTACTTCAATGTTGTTCCACCAAGGACAAGGAACATAATTCATAAATTGGATACTCAAGCAGGGGTTGAGAAAAAATCCTATTCCGATTCATAAAAACATGGAGGACATTGCGACATGGGTTCCTAACCCTGGGCACACTAGGGGTAGGAAGAAACAATACTTGAATTCAATAGGCTTACACTTGAACGTGAAAACTTTGCTTGGGTTGGCCCTCCAGGACAAGAAAGTGGAGTGGTATATTGTTTTCGCCACCTTGAAAGATATCAAAAGGATGCTCAGATATCAAAGATTCTAGTTTTGGTGCTAGACAATAGAGTATGTGCCAACTTGGTGTTTAAATATGTATGGGATATTAGTGTTTGATGTTGTATGGCTCTTGGTGTTTGGTGTTGTTTGGGATATCCAACCCTATTTTTGTAGGGTCCCAAGGAAGTCAAAATCCTCAAAGAGTAATATGGAAAAGTCATGTAAATATGGTTTTTGAGTATACCCTCTCTAACCACTTGAGCTAGACCTAATTGAAATAAAAAAACACATATATCTCTAATTATACCTCCAATTTAATTGATTACAAAATTATTTCAAATAACATTAGAAGGAGAAAAATCCAACTAAAATTTTAGTTCATTGAGAGTAAGAGCGATAAGATATATAGATTAGAAAATAAGGTTCTAAATTATTATGTCCCCAAATGTTACAAATATTTTACATCCTACCTACCTTTTATCTTTTTTGGATAATGATGTAAATGGGACGTGTTATTCCCCTCACCTAATTTTGAATAATTAGGTCACTTTCTTATTAATACCTTCCATTCTTCTACTTAACCCTATTAGAAAATCCAGGTAAGCTACTCTCTTTAACACTTACAATTCTTCTACTTAAACTCTAATTAGTGGTGAGATTTCCCCTCTTCATCTATAATCTATCATCTATCTAATTAGTGGTGAGATTTTCCCTCTTCATCTATAATCTATCATCTATCTAATTATTGATGAGATCTTCCCTCTTCATCTATCATAATGAAAGAATGCACGTGGCACCTATTACTACCTACTTTTGTCTATATAAACATCATCATATCTAATTAAAGGCATGTTGAGTGTTATTTTCCTATATATGTGGGAGGTTCCTTCCAAGTAGTTAAGTACTCTAATTTTATTATGCTATTTTTTGCTATGAACATATAACTATGTTGGTGCCCTTCTTCAGAAAATGATTCATTTTTAGTCACAGGGGAATTAATTTTTTTTTGAAAGTTACAAGGGGATTATTCGCAATGACAAATTGATGTTCTAACAATTTGCATTAATCTTTTGGTGGGCCATTGCTTTAGAGAAACAATGAACCTATGTTTTTGGCAGGCTACCATGGTTATTAGAAAAAAAAATGTTCTTAGAGGGGATTATGTGGGTGAGAGCTATCAAAATTTTGATGAGTGGTAACCTGCCCAATTTTTATTAAAATTTCCCTTTGGTTTTCTAATTTCTTTCATTTTTCACCTTTGAGTGGTGAATGCTATCAATGAGCTAAAGCTACTGATGATTGACAACAATGAGATGGAAGAGTTTACGCTGTAATTCAAGAAAGACTCAAAATTTACCAGTACGACTAAACTTGGCGGCCGATGGAGATTACGGACCGCAGAAACCGAACGTGCTCGCCAAGCAAAGTCGACGACAACTTTTCCGGGCAACAAGTTTTCCACGCGTCAAATTTTAAGAGGAAGGAGGAGGAAGAAAATAGAGATTTAGGATTGGATGGAAGGACGAAAATAGAGACCCAGGATTAGTTGGGCTCAACAGTGTTTGCCTAGTCAAATCCATAAAGAAAATGCCTTTCAACATAATTATGACTTGGTTGAGTCATCTCAAACAATTTTTCATGCTTCAAAAATTACCCTAGGGAAAAAATGTTAACTTTATATGCCTTTATCTTACAACATAAACTTTTCTAATGGTACTAATGTGTCTAGAAGAAGAATCCATTTAGGTCTATTATGACTTGGGCACACTTTGTGTTATAAATCAATATAAAATTTGATAATATATGGAAGTGATACTATTTCAACTAATCATCAAAAGTAAAAACAATAATGGCTCGGTGATGGAATACACACTTCAACATTAGAAGTTGGATACAAGGGAAAACTACTTGTAATGAAAAGTTACTAAAACTCTACATTGGGGATTAAAGAAACATATTCCATATGAAGTAAGGATCCTCCTACTTGCATACACAACCATGTCCATCAAGAGGGCTCATCAAATCTAAGCCAAGATCAAGGAGGCATCATGAAATGAAAATACTCATATAGAGAATTAAGTTGTCGCAATTAAAAACACCATATCTACCATATTTCCCATCGGGAGACCCATGTCAAAATATCTCTGAATACATGAAGAATAACCCAATGCTACTCTTTATGCCTTTACATTAAGAAAAACCCATGTATTTATAAAATCCATTGTTTTCTTTACTTAGTGATCCTTTAACAAATGCCCCAAAGTGCTCACGTTTTTCCAAATTCCTAAATTTGAAGCAAGTACCTTGTGGTTTCTAGGAGCATCAATGATAGTGCTAAGTTGATATCTATGATGGTGCATAGATCACTCCCCTTAAAAATGAATATTCATTATATATGGAAGTTTCCATTTATTTGGTGGAGCCTCCTACAAAAGATGGATGAACGATTGATGTCTCCTCACATAGAATTGGGGAGAGAACAAGTTGGGAACTCAAAATGCTGGAATGGTTGGGATCATTTTCACAGGATTAAATTTGTGGCCCATGATTACTTGCACAAACTAAAGGGGATGCGGATAGGAGGTATCCACTGTAACACAAATGATCAAAATCTCCTTCACGGATTTTGATCAAGGACCCATGATAGTTAATAGAAATAATATTGAAGTCTTTGAGAAGGGCATCCTTGTTGGACATTAGGTAAACCAACACTCCCCTTGTGTTTCATGACATGGACTAACTACCTCTCATGGATCCTTATCTCTAGTGATGTGATCGTTTACTAACACCTACAAGTTTTGATCTAATGACAATCATGATTCCCAAGAAGTGGTACCAGAGTATATGTGATGAGTTCAAAACACACTCGGTTTGAGCGACGGAAGGGGAGGGGGGATTATTGTTACACATGAGATAAAACAATGCTCCCCATGTGTTTCTCGGCATGGAATAACAACATATCTTGAATCCTTATCTATGATGATGCAATCTTTAGCTAACACTTGCGGGTTTTGGTTTAATGACAATCGTGATTCACAACAATCCTTTATCATCATAAATGAATAAGAGCATTCTTTTTGATAATATATTGATAAAAACAAGTCCATTTGGGGAGTTGTTTCTTCGTGCGTAAAAGGTTGTGGTGCCTCTTGCCACAAAATCTAATGGGTCTGGTGAAAAGATTCATTAAGCGAGGGGCTAGATCTTATGGAAACAATGAGGAAGGGTCACCGTTGTCACCCCAACAACCTTCCTCTTGATGTTTAGTGGGATTTACACCATAAGGGATGCTTCCCATTGCTACCTATAAGGTAATATTTATGAAGTATTTTGGAGGTCTAATTATAGATAGGGGGCTTGGCAGGGCCTAGGATGACCAAAATATTCAAAGCTAGGGTTGAAGACCTGTAAGTGTATACCAATGAAAAGGTTGCTATAAGTTAGGGTTTGAATGATGCTCAATATTAGGACATACAATGGTGTATAAAAACCTTATAAAAACCTTACAAATGATGTTCAACAAGAAAGGAATAAAGGTTTCCAATAGAGGCTAGGGCTAACTTAAGCAAACAAGTTTTAATTCTATTAAATGTATGTAAACAACAATAAATTGAGATGATTTCAGACCTATTATGGCATGCAAGATGATCTATAAAGATATATTGTGCTTTTATATGGTTTATATAGATTAAACTACAATTAGAGTCACTCCCATGCAATAAAAATTTACTTTACACACAAATTTGCACCTAAAACCCTAGCAGATACCCTAGTTTCCTAGGAGAGAGGGGGTAAGGGGGAAATTTATTTAGTTTTAAGGTTGACCAACACAATTCTATACTAGCGCCTTGACCTATAAGGGAAAATGGAGTCTTAACGGAGAAAAATACCAAGAAGGACTATGATGGAGTAAGGGTGGATACTCAAGGGAATCAACTTCTAAAACACTAGCTACTATTCTTGTGAGGGGGAAATTTAATTATAAGGTATGCACATTAGGCTAAATTAAGAAGAAAATTAATTATAGGCTATGAAGAAGAAAATTTTAAATGCAACTATGGAGCAAAGTTCCATAAATGATAAGCATTTAGTCATGGAATATGAGAAACACTAATTTAAACATTTAAATAATGCAAAGTATCAAGAATCAATAATAAACTTACAAATTCTTCCATAGTAGATCTTCTTTAATCCTAGTATAATGTCTCCAAGAAAAGATCACATCAATAGAAAAGTGCATCCATAAAGGAAGCTAGCTCACACTCTTTTTAGAGAGGTTGAATTCACATCTGTAATGATGAAATAAGAAGTGACGAGATGCTCTATTTATATGAACCTTATCTCACTCACTTTACAATAAAATGCCTAAGAAGCCTTAAATACAAGTTCACTTTGAGTTCTCTACAAGAAATAGGTTACGAGAAAAACTTGTACCTCAAAAACAAGAAAATTGTCATCTTTGGTCCATTGGGTGCATCATCAATATCTCCAACAGTAAGAATCTTGGGTCTACTAGGGACATCATCAATATCTCCAACAGTAAGAGTCTTGGGTCTACTGGGGACATCATCAATATATCCAACACTATGCATCATGGGGCCAATGTTTTAGCATATGGGGGTATATCAAGGTGTCCAACATCATGTAAATTCCTCAAATACCCAAAATATCTACTCTACATAGGAAACCTTTCACCATCAAAGTCAATCTCTCTCTCTCTCTGCACTAGATAGTACAACTTCTGTTGCTTTATTGAGGAGATGGGGAAATAAACTCTAGATACCTCTATTGCTGTGATGTGGACCACCTGAATAAACCTCCTCAAGATCAATTCATTAGGTAATTAAAACCATATGTGCATCCTAGTGGATTGTGATTAATGTTTGGGGCACAAACAATTCTTCACACAAATATCAACTTCAAATATCTAACTAGACCAAGTCCCGTATAGGTGTTCCATATATTATGTAAGGGAGGGATAGATGGATAATCCTATTAGGTGTTTCCAACTCCCAAGGGGAAATAATATGTCCCAGTTTAACCTATACATCCATAGGTGCATGAGTATGGTAGTAATGCAGTGGTCATGACTTGAGGGAAAGGTGCCATAGCCAAGTGACCAACTAATGGTGGTCTAACATATTGAGTGTATAGATGCAAGGAGGGAGAAATCACGGAGGCACAAGTTACTATTTTCCTTGACTTGCTTTTTACACCCCTCTAATTCACGTTTTACTTTTCTAAGGTTATGATAATGCTTAAATATGGGTGAATAAATTAGGAGCCCAAGCTTGCATTTAAGAGATTTAGCATTTATTACCCCTTAGTATGAGGTGGTTTACTTCTCATTAGGCTTGGGACAATACAAAAGTTCCTTTTAATGAATGGAGAATCAATTTTATAGGAAATCAATTATGGCTAATGAGAGGGGACAACTCATGCTAGGTTTTTCCCATGCATTAATTTTTGTCCCAACTATATTTTGATTTTTGTATCTTTATTTTAATGTGGTTTTCTTTTCTTTTATTGTTATGTTATCTATATAAACCTTCAGAGTAATTTTTTATGTCCCATATGGAAAAGATGAGGATGATAAGGTGCCAATCCCCATGACCAATGACCACCTTCCTAATGAATGGATATGGAATAGAGGGAATGATGAAAAGCGGTAATCATGGAACATCATTGGTATGCTACTTCAATTAAACCCCCCCAATAATGCCCTTCCTGTAACCTTAAGGAATTAGAGGAGGTCGCACTAGACTATGATGACTAACCACCTAGGTGAAGTGAGGGAATAAGAACATAATCAATATCATTCAATCATCTATATCACCCCTTGATTGATATTTATATGGCCCAAAATAAAAAATAAAAGCACATGATTACCAAATGTTTAAAGTATTTTCCAATTGATGACCCACCTTCTTTCAATGAGAAATGTATGACGGGAGAAATAAATATGACCATAGCATATATGTGGAGGGTCCAAGGTGTTATGTCAAGCGCTGATCAATAGGGCTACTAGCTGGATGGCTATTTAGAGACGAGAAAAATTTCTCCTACGGGTTACCCAGTTTTTGGTGGCTAAAATCTAGATCCAACTTGGGGACATGTTCTCACCATAGAGCGCATGATCCATGTAATCGATTGGGAAGTGCATGAGAACTCAAAAAATATCAGGGGCTTTACAAAACTCTCTTGTATACTAATAACAACTGTGGAGGGTGCGGATTGTCACCCTTGTGATATAGGATAAAATTAAATTAAAATGAAATGTTAGGAAAAATCTTGCATCTAACTACTATGCATACATAAAAAAATGAATAATGTCAAGAGTAGTATGCACACACAAGAATGCAATGTAGACGATCCTATTCTAACCTATGCTAGCATACAACACATCAACTAAGTATAGTCATACAACCAATGTAACTATCATGTTATTAGATCAACATCACACTTTTTAGATAGAATAATACTACATCACAATCAATAATCACTATCTCATAATACTCAATTACTAGATAAGAGAAATAAACGACAGGTGGAGGGAAAATACAGTGGGTTAGCCTTGACTCTTCTTCGCTGCAATGGAAGAGGATTGATGATTAAATTGGAAAATAATTTTTTTCCTACACCTTTGGATCCTCTTGTGTAACTTAATATTAAGTAATCAATAATCAATTTTAAGTACTCTTAGACAATATCTATCTCAAGCATACCACCCTCATTGATGTCACTAGGGATATGCTGTAAGTGGCATGAGGAGAGAGATGGCTAGAGAACAAGGTATCAATAGGCTGGTTTCTCATCACAATGTTTAGATTTGAAAGGGACAACCAATGCTGGTTTAATACAATCACAATCCATGAAGTCTAAAAGTGATTAGAAATGATATCAGGAGGAAGTGAAGACGGCTCAAAAAAAAAAAGTAATTATATCCTCTTGATCATTATATGGTGTGCAAATCTCATTGCTAACAAGATCCTCTTCATCACCACTATGACCTTCACTTGCTTTATGTTTCCTTCTTCAACTTCTCTTTCAACATTTTCAAAAGAATCAAAGAAGCATTCCTTTTGGAGGTCTATGGAAAAATCTCGAAGGGTATCTTCATAAGTTTGAGACACTAAACCACATTACTCAAGATTTTTTTCAATGAATATCTTAATGCTTTTAGATTCTCAAGAATATTTAACCTACTCACTTTGATATGTACCAATCTAGTTAATGAATAACTTTACGAGAGCATCCTCATGTAACATATTCATCTTTAAAGCACACTAGATGAATTTTGCCACATGATCAACTGTTGAAGAAGGTTCACCATCAAATTTTGGAACATTTGTCATACAATTTGTACCATAATTATTGGGATATCCAAGAATATCATTAAAATATAGAGTAGGGTACATTTCAACAATCGCTCGGGTGAACTTAAATGCCTTAAATATACTTGCTTCACCCTACAAGCATGGAATCTTTGAAGTTCAATGAAGAAATAGGACTTTATTCTTCCAATGGAATCACCAGATGAGCATATTTATCTTTGTCTATGGGATAGGCTCAATGAAGAAAACAAATCTTAGTATTAATATTACAAGGAGATGGACTCAACTCCTCCTCAACAATAGCGTGAAGGATGTTTCCACAAAATTTAGCAAGTTCAATGAAAGGAAGCATTGGGTGATGATCCAAAACAGGCTATGGAAACAATAAGGAAGGTTTGCCACTATCACCTCATTAACCTTCCTCTTGCTATTTAGTGGAATTTCAATGACAAGGGAGGATTCCCTATGCCACCTATAAGGTATTCTAATACTAGGACTCATTGTAACAACCCCAAAATTAAAACATGCAACTAATTAGATCAATTATGCGATTTACAATCAACACACCTCTATTCAACTAATTAACATAGAATAAAAATTAAAATAGGGGCAAAGGAAACTTACCTTTAGCGATGATATTCTTTACTTGTAATTTCAAAGTTGAACACAATTTGAATCCCGCTAACCGCAACAAAGTTTTGGGGACGACTCTCCACCCAATTGTAGGCTCAACTGCACATAATATTTCTACAACTGGCCACCCCCGATACCTCAATCAATGTACTACTACCAGGGAATCTTCCTCATCATCTATTAAATAAACCAAACGATGGAAAGAGAACCGCATGCACACATTCCATGTCTCAATATGCAACTTTTATTTCTTTATTTCAAGTTTTACTTAATTTAATTTTTTCTTATTTTATTCCTTTTTACTTTTTGATAACTTTACTTGTTTTTACTCTTTTTAGAGTTCTCTTAGTTTAACTATTTCTTATTTTATTTTACTTTTTGTCAACTTTATTTGGAACTCTAGTATTGTTATTTACTAGTTTTATTTATTTATTTATTATTATATTTTTCTCAATTATTTATTATTCATTTACTATTATTTATTTTATTTAATTATTTGTCATGTTATTGCTTTATATTATTATGTTAATTATTATTTATTATATTTTATTATTAGGAGGACATTACACTCAAGGCAAGTTATTTTAGAGGTCTAAGTATACATAAAGGGCTTGGCAAGGTCCAAGATGACCAAAATATTCAAAGCTAGGGATTAATCTATATAAGGTTAAAACAAAGTTAAAACTGCTTTAAGTTAGGGTTTGAATGATGTTCAATATTAAGGTATGCAATGGCATATACCAAACTCAAGAAAGGCCTACAAATGATGTTCAACTAGAAAGGAATAAGAGTTTCCAATATAGGCTAGGATTAACTTAAGAAAACAAGTATTAGGGTTGTTAGATGATTTATAATGCTATATTTTGATTTTATAGGGTTTATATGGATTAGCCTATAATTCAGAGCCACTCCCATGCAATAAAATAATGCTTTACATGCAAAGTACACATAAGACCCTAGTGGTTTCCCTAGTTGTATAGGAGAGAGATAGTGGGTTTAGGGAAAGTTATTTAGTTTTAAGGTCGAACAACACACTTCTATATTATCACCTTAACCTACAAGGGAAAATGGAGTCTTAATGAAGAAAAAAACCAAGGAAGGAGTGTGATGAAGTAAGGGGAGATGCTCTAGGGCACTCACTTATAAAACCATAGCTATTATTCTTACGAGGGGAGAAATTAATTATAAGGTCTGCACACTATGAGCTTGTTTATGGGCTATAAAAAAGAAAAATTTACATGCAATTATGGAGAAAAGTTTCATAAATGATAAGTATCTAGACATGGTGTTGTAAATATGATTATATTAAGATGGTGGGGGGGGGGGGGGGGCGGCCGGGGGGGGGGGAGAAGGGCGGCGATGAACTTAGTATAATGCCAAATCTAATATCATAGCACTTTAATGGACCAATAATATATCAATCAACGTCATACAAACATAATAATATATATATATATATGATATTATATATTATATTATATATAATATGGATACGGTGGGGGGCGGGTGCATCAAGTATAATGGGCCAATCCTATACCCAATCAAGCAGCTTTAATGGACAATATAATATCAATCACATCAACGACATAATAATATATATATATAATATAAATATATATATGAATTTATTTTGTTATTTAATGATCTTGTAGGCACCAACCTACTATAGGAGGCCCCAAGCCCCTGAAATGTTTTACTAGCATTAACTAGAAGGAGACACCAATCTCTTGAGTAATGCAGGCACTAACCTGAAAGCTTTACTGGCACCAACTAGGAGACACCAATACCTTGAGAAATGTAGGCACCAACATGAGCTTCCTGTTAGATCCTTTTTTCATAACATTTTCAAACTCAGATCCATAGGTATTCTTATTTATACAACTTTCTTGATTTTTGATTCAATTTTCCTCTCCTCAAGTTCTCCTCTGCTTCTGCATATCAATCCATTCTTTGTATCTTCAACTCAATCTTATCTATAGTCCTTCTATACTACTCTTTTTTACACATATACTTTGATCTATTGGAGGCCATACTTTGTTCTACTTTTTTTTTTTTTAGACAAAGTTCGGTTGCTATATTATAAGCTGAAAAAAGGAGTTAGTTCTCCATACAAACAGTGCTTTCTGAGTGATTTGGATCAGAGGAATTACAAAATGGGACTCTTCCTTGATCCTAGTTCTAGTAGTTCTGCTTCTAAAACTTCCTAGGCTACTGTAGATCCTAATAAACTGTAAAGACCAAAATTTACAACTGCAAAGCATATTTAATCTATATCTATGTGACTAATCTGCCTAGCCGTGGATTCTTCTGGGTTTGGATCTGGTTCCACCTGCTTTGCGCTAGAGGAGCTGGGAGCTTCTTTGTTCTTTTTGTCTAGCATGTACTGTAAGATTTGGATCGATTCCTCTGTGTGGCTGCATCGATTTTCCAGATTTCTGAACTGTTCAGAAAGAGATGATGCTCTATACAGGAAGAGATTGATCTCTGTCCTGTATTTCTCATTCAGAATCCTGTATTGGTCTTCCCTTCTTGTCTCCAGACTCCTGATTTGGTCCTGCATAATGCGCTGCTGTGACCTAAGCTCATCAAAATCTGCCTGAAGATCTCTGCAGTGGAGGCAGTCTTCTGTTCACTCCATTAGCTCCAGCAAATCCTTTATCTCACTGCTCCTCCTTTCACTGCTCCAAACACAAGAATGACGACCTTGCTTAGCGCGAAGGAGGGGTCTCTTCCTCACAATATTGAGGGAGTATATCTGAGCGCTTCGGGCTGGGTCAAATAACTCAACTAACTCCTTAAGCTCATGATTTCTCCTTTTAGTGTTCCAGGCACAGAGATGCCAAGTTTCGCTCAGATAGATTCGCTGGATGTGAAGAAGAAGTATCCTGTTCGCTGTATTTATAGATTTTATTTGATCACTTCGGGAGGTTGAATCGCTGTGGGTCACGAGGTTTTGCTTGCACCGAGATGTCAGTTGCAGTTCCCGCAGGGTATGGGCGACCATTGTGAGGGGACTTCGCCTGCCTGAGACTTTGTGCTTTCGCACGCTGCGGATCCCCTTTCCGATTGCTATCCTGAACCAGATCCTTTCGGATCGTCCTTCCCTGTTGTTGACACGCATAACCTGGTATTTCCGCCTGTTTCCAAATGATGACTGTTGTTTATCAATAGCGGGAGTTGCAGTATTCATGGTAATGGATGTAGTGACACGCTGGAGTTACAACACAGAAGTCCTATAGGGTGTTCGCAGGCTTTGTTGGCGAACTTATCCGCCTCCTTGTTCAGGCCACGTAGGATGTGATGATAGCTAGCTTCCACCATTGCTGCGTGCAGGATTTGGTTTCTCTGATTTATTTGCTGAAGAAGGATATTTGGAGAGCTTTGGTGATATACCGTAAGGCGGATGATTATGGATGAATCCCCAAATACATTTGCCTTCGTGATCCCGAGTTTAATTAACTGAGTGAGCCCCTGGAACAGAGCCAATCCTTCTGCTCTGTTATTGGAATTTTCTCCTAGTCCCCATTCGAAACTAAGGATGCATTCCCCGTTTGCATTGCAAATGAGGCCCCTTGCACCCGCCAATCCCGGATTAGATTTAGCTGCGCCATCAAAGAATAAACAGAACCTATTGCAATTACTCAACCATTTAGTGAATTCCTCTTCCTTTAGCCTCAATTTCTAGCCCCTATTTTCTTCTCTTACCTTTTTCCTTTGTCTGTTAGTTTCTTGTGCTTTAGGTATATTCTCCAGGGCATAGCTGAGGAAATTCCTCTCTTCTACACTGTAATTTGTTGCATATATCCTGCCTCTGGTATTATTTGTAATTGCTTCAATAGCCAGCATTTTTGCTTTGTGACAAATTTTTCTAATGCAGTGTCCCTTATCCTGGAAAACCTTGCCATTTCTTGCTAGCCAAATGCGCCAGAGGAGAGTGTATGGGATGGTGTTCCATACTCTTTGCGCCAATTGGCTTCTTTTTTCCTTCCATGGACATTTCTTCCTCCAATGATAGATCGTTTCTACTATGGTGCTCTGAGCTGCCCAGGTTGACTCTCCAATTGAGGCCATCCTCTTCCAGCACTCTTCTGCCACCGGGCATTCTAAAAATAGGTGCTGCATAGTTTCCTCTGATCTGCAACAGTTTGGACACCTGGATGGGCCCAAGATGCCTCTCTTTCTTAGATTCTCCGCTGTCAGTGTTTTCCCTCTCAGGAGCAGCCAAATAAAAAATTTGACTTTGGGTGGTGCTTCTGCTTTCCACACTAATTTCCATTGGTTCCAAATTCCCATTTGATAGGTGTTGTCACAGAGATATTGGTGCCCAGCTTTAACTGTGTAATGGGTACCTGTTGGATCCCATCGATACCCATCCATGCTGCCTTCTTGAATCGGGGCTTTGCTATGAAGAAACTTCTTTAAAGTATTGAGGTTGTCTTCTAGCATATTGGGAGGTTCCGGAAAGTGCCATCCTATCGATGCGCGTGTGTGGGCATCCCATTCTGCTATTTGTGAAAGATGGTGGAGGCCTTGGAGGCCTTTGTTGTTGAGCCAAGTTACTATCGGGATTACCTCTGCTTTGGATCCCAAAGGTTGCTGCCCAAGGATTTCATCATTGGCGAAGTTAATGCTGCTTCCCCCTCCTGGGACTTTAGAGATGCTTTGTCGCATAAAGGGAAAATCCTTCTTACATAATTGCCAAATTTTTGTGCATTCTCTATTTGGTATATTAGAGTCCAGGAGCTGCTGCCTTGTGCAATTTAAGTATTTTAGCTCCAGAACTTTATTCCACCATGCTGTTGGACCTGTGATCAATCTCCATACTATTTTTTCTCCTAGAGCCAAGTTAAGAAATTTTGGGGACCTGATTCCCAATCCACCTTTTTCTTGTGTCTGGATTATGCTCTTCCATCCTACTAGATTGAACTTATTTTTAGCTGTCTTCCCTCCTTGCCAGAGGAAGTGTCTAAGAATTCTTTCCATTTTTTGATGGAAGATAGTGGGAGCATGATATAAGGAAAAACGATATAAAGGTAGAGATGTGATACCCGATTTAAGAAGCACTAGCCGTCCTGCTGGGTTCAACCACATTGTGCCCCATTGTTTCACTTTCCTCTCTATTTTGTCAAGTATCTTGTTCCATGTATCAACTTTTAGAGGTCCCAGACTAACTGGCATTCCTAAATAGGAGAAGTGATTCCAAGTTAGTTTGCTAGGGACTCCAAAAATGCTTGCGATGCTGTGGATGATATGATTTGCTGTGTTCCATCCATAGATGCAACTCTTTGCCTGGTTAACTTTCCCTCCTGAGTAATCCATAAATTGGTCCAAGAGCTTTTTAAATCTCCTTGCTATTGTCGCTGAGGCTCCTCCTATCAGCAGAGTGTCATCCGCAAACTGTGAGTGGTTGATGTTTTTTGCTCCTTGTTCAATCTTGATGCCTGTTATGAGACCTATTCTTCGGTTGTGATCCAATGCTTGACTAAATGATTCAGCCATGAGGATAAACAGATAGGGTGAAAGCGGACAACCTTGTCTAAGGCCACGAGAAGATTGGAAGGCTGAACATGGTCTCTCATTTATCAAGGGAGATATCCAAGGGCCAGTTATGCAAGCAGCAATCATGTTGGTGAAGAAGGGATCGAATCCCATTTTATGAAGGAAAGCAAAGAGATAGGAATGCCTTACTCTATTAAAGGCATTTGCAAGGTCCAACTTTAGGACGAATCCTTTTTCCTTCCTAGACAAGCTTGAGTGGATGACCTCTTGTACAAGCAAGATAGAATCTGATATTTGCCTATTGGGGAGGAAACCTCCTTGGTTTTCAAAGATCATAGAAGGAAGATGGGGTTTAAGCCAGGTTGCTAAGATTTTTGAGATGATTTTATAGGTTGAGTTACATAAAGAGATTGGTCGGAATCTCGAAAAGGAGGAGGGGCGGTTTTCCTTCGGAATCAGGGCTAGGTAAGTGGAATTAGTAAATCCTCCCATTTTTCCTTTTTTCATTACCCACCGAATCATCTTTAAGAGGTCTTTCTTTATCATTATCCAATATTCCCGATAAAAGCTAATAGGGAATCCATCCGGTCCTGGAGCCTTGTCCGGGTGTAAACTCCAGATGGCTGCTCTGACTTCCTCCTCTTCTACTTCTTTCATGAGCTTGCTGTACATATCTTGATTAACTCTTTTAGGCATGTGCTGGAGCATGCTTGAGTAATCCTCTGCGCCTTTGTCTTCAGTTAATAACTTACTGAAGTGCCTTGTGGCTGCCTCTTTTATTGATTGCTGGGTGCTGTAGCTATTTCTTTCATCATCCATTATATCACTCATGTGTTTCTGATCTTTCTGACTGTTGCTTGGTTGTGGAAATATGCAGTATTCTTATCTCCCTCCTGCAGCCAAAGTTGCCTCGATTTCAATCTCCATTTTGTTTCTTCCTCCCTGAGAACTTGGCGCAATTGGTCGTAGAGTTCGTCTTTTTGTTCCTTATTCTGTTGGGATAGTCCCTGCGTTTCAATTCTCTGTTGCACCTCCTCCAGCTCTTGTTTGATTTTCTTTTTGTGCTCCTCAGGCTCTTGATAATTACTCTTTGCCCAGTTCTTTAAATCTTGCCTTGCTTTTTTCAATTTTGTTTCCCAGATATGAGTCGGAGATCCCTCCACATGTTGAGTCCAGGCCGCATACACCACTTCTCTTGCTGCTGGAGACTGATTCCAGACTGCGCTGTATTTGAATGGGATGGGTCCGAGAGGACAATGGAGTTGAAGATTTAGCGTAACCGGGTAATGATCAGAGGCCGACACATTGAGGATGTTTGAGTATCCTGTTGAAAAGGTGGAGAAGAAGTCTATGCTGATCAGAAAGCGATCAAGTCTTTCCATGATGTTGCTTGAGCCTATATGCCTGTTGCTCCAGGTGTATCTATGATTTTTGGGTCTAATGTTTACTAGATCATGGTCCTGAATAACTGCCTCAAATCGGCTTCTGAAGGGGTCAGAAGTGAAGTTACCTCCTCTTTTTTCATTTGCGTGCAGCACCAGGTTGAAGTCACAAGCTACAATAAGATTAGTGTTTCGATCCATTTCTATATTTGCTATCAAGGTGTCCCAGCAGATCTCCTTTTCTCTATACTGATTTGGTGCATACACATTGTACACAATTATTGATTGGCCACCTGTTCTACTTTCAAGAGCGGTTCGGATCCAGCTTTGCTGGTTGTTGGTAGAGCTGCATATCCATTTGTTGCTGTCCCATAAAGTTGCTATGCCACCTGATGCTCCTCTTGCCTCACTTATACTTCCACAAAATCGCTTCTGCTGACTTATTACTTTGCTCATATCCCTTTGATCTTGCTTTGTTTCCTGTATAAGCATGATTTTAGGATTTTCACTGTTTATTAGTTCCTTAAGAGCAACTAGCTTGGAGGGGTGCCCTAATCCCCTGCTGTTCCAAGACAACATTTTCATCATGAGTTACCTGATGTATGGAGAGGTGCTCGCCTCTCATGTCCCTTACTGCTTTTTTCTTTTTCCTGGGGTCCGAGAATGAAGCTCTGTATTGGGGTTTGTGTGCCTAGAGCTATATCTTTTTGTGCATTTTCATCCCTTTGCTGCTTAGCTGTTTTTCTTCCAGGTCCTGGTTTTTTCTGAAGATCACTTGGTGCTCCATGCTCCTTTGAAGAGTTTCTGGTGGTTCTTGAAGAGGGCGGATCAGGAGGTGGTTGCATGGAGGGGGGAGAGGATTGGGGGGGGGATCAGAGGAATGCAGTTCCGGGCCAGACTCCATCTCAGAGAGGATCAAGAAGGGGAGATTGGAGGATCAAGGTTCAGAGATGGAGGGGTTGGAGGTCGAGGATTGGAGGTTCCAGGGACATCAGATTTCTGAGGGGTATTATGAGGAACTGCTGGCCTTTTCTTTTTCACAGGCTCCCAATGGCCTTCCTGCTCATCATTATCAACATTAACTATTTTTGCACATCTATTTGCGAAGTGTCTGTATTCGTGACATACCTTGCATTTGAAAGGTATCTGTTCATAGTCCAGTTGCTGGATGTGGCTCCATTCATCAACTTTCAACTTGATCGCCTCCGGAAGTCCTCGTCCTAGATCGAATTCTACACAGATCCTTGCACATGCCTGCATGTTGTCTTTTGGTTCACTGCGGTCTATGTATTTTCCAACTGCGTTACCTATTTCTTTGACAGAGTCATCCCCCCAGCAGTGAAGAGGGAGATGGGGCAACCACACCCAAACTGGAACATCATTTGGGATGTCTAGTTCTGGATCAAAATCCGGGGTCCATTTGTTGAGGTAGAGGCCCCTAGAATCCATAAAGTATGGTCTGTTCCTGAATATTAAATCTTTGTCTTCCTTTGTTTCAAAATGAAATGTGTAGTATCCTCTGCCACAGAATCTAATGGATATTTTGCCCTGAGTCTTGTCCGACCAATTTCTTTCAACCCACCTTTGCACTGTTTTAGGCGATGGCCAAAGTCCTGTGAACTGCCCAATGAGCCCTTTCTCTGCAAGAGAAAGGGCTGCCATGCGAGGGATTGCAGGCGGCAGTTGCACTTCCTGTATTACATCAAGTTTTTAACAAACTTAGTTGTTGCTGGTCGGATTCGTTGCGGAGGAAGAGATCTCACCAGATTGGAGAAAGCCCGTTGC
>APFE030707919.1:64101-90618 GCA_000404065.3 Pinus taeda
GATCAGAGGACTGCAGTTCCGGGCCAGACTCCATCTCAGAGAGGATCAAGAAGGGGTTGGAAGAAGGGGGGATTGGTGCATCAAGGTTCAGAGATGGAGGGGTTGAAGGTCGAGGATTGGAGGTTCCAGGGACATCAGATTCCGGAGGGGGTTTATGAGGAACTGCTGGCTTTTTCTTTTTCACAGGCTCCCAATGGCCTTCCTGCTCATCATTATCAACATTAATAATTTTTGCACATCTATTTGCGAAGTGTCCGTATTCATGACATACCTTGCATTTGAAAGGTATCTGTTCGTAGTCCAGTTGCTGGATGTGGCTCCATTCATCAACTTTCAACTTGATCGTCTCCGGAAGTCCTCGGCCTAGATCGACTTCTACACAGATCCTTGCACACGCCTGCATGTTGTCTTTTGGTTCACTGCGGTCTATGTATTTTCCAATTGCGTTACCTATTGCTTTGACAGAGTCATCCCCCCAGCAGTGAAGAGGGAGATGGGGCAACCGCACCCAAACTGGAACAACATTTGGGATGTCCAGTTCTGGATCAAAATCCGGGGTCCATTTGTTGAGGTAGAGGCCCCTGGAATCCATAAAGTATGGTCCGTTCCTGAATATTAAATCTTTGTCTTCCTTTGTTTCGAAATGAAATGTGTAGTATCCCCTGCCACATAATCTAATGGATATTTTGCCCTGAGTCTTGTCCGACCAATTCCTTTCAACCCACCTTTGCACTGTTTTAGGCAATGGCCAAAGTCCTGTGAACTGCCCAATGAGCCCTTTCTCTGCAAGAGAAAGGGCTGCCATGCGAGGGATTGCAGGCGGAAGTTGCACTTCCTGTATTACATCAAGTTTTTTAACAAACTTAGTTGTTGCTGGTCGGATTCGTTGCGGAGGAAGAGATCTCACCAGATTAGAGAAAGCCCGTTGCAGATCCGGATCCCCGCGGGGAGGATCCATGCTGGTGCAGGAGTAGGAGGCAGGCGCGCTTAGTTCGGGTTCCGCTCAGGCGCGCGCGCATCAGTTCAGGAAGATAACCTAGTTTATTGTTAATGCCTTAATGGTGATTTTTTCTTTGCAGTGTTCGTTGCTCCATTTGCATTAGCAGAATTATTGAGCACATTGAATTTGATCTTGTTCCAGAGCATGGATCAATCCTTTACAATGATCCCTCAAACACGCACATTCCTCCTCTGCGTCTGTTGTAATTCTGAGGATGTGCCAAAGATGTGAAGAGGGTGTTGAATTACAGACAATCTCTTCTCTTCATGTACACTTTGTTCTACTTTTTTACAACTTAGAATTCAAAACAAATTTTATGCTTATCAAGCTTACAAATTTCACAACATTCAATTGCACTTGGATTGAACATCTTTGTGCGTATTCCTTGACATAATCCTCTAGCCTCTTTTGCAACAACACATCTTCCATGGGTTTTATTTCTCAGGATTCTTTTTCTCTCAGTCACATAGACTGTGACAAACCCAACTGCTTAATCTCATTTTGCAATGTAAATATTTTTCATAAAAGAATTATGGGTTGAGTTATGGGACATATATTTTATAGGCTAGGGAGGTCACTTGGGTTTTTCAGTTTAGTTGTTGCAGGAAAACTTGAATGTCTTGGGACAACCATTGAAGGCTGGTTGCTTTGCCTTTAATGGATTGATATGTCAAAATGTATGGAACTGCAAGAAAAGTACATGGACCATGCTTGTTGTTTAAGAGCTTACGCCTAGGGAAAGCAAGGGGGAGTGGGTGGATGGATGAAAATCAACATATAAGGAAGTGGGTGAGACGTGGAACAACCCCAAATACCAAGAAAACCTAGGTCAATTAGGGAACAATATAAAAGAACCACCATGGACAACAAAGGAAGAACCATCGTGGAAAATAAGGGAGATAAGGAATGACATAAGAGGCAACTGAAGAGAAGAAGAATGAGGACACTCAGGATAGCGAACACAATTGAAAATGAATCATGAATAAGACCAACATTGTGAGTAATATTGGTATGGAACAATGCACTCCTTGGGGAAACAAAGGAAAATAAACTAACATATACCTGGTTAAGTGGCATTGGAAGACATTTGATAGTGGCATGAAGATGTTTTGGACATTCAAAAACTCTCATAGAAGCTACTCATATTTTGGTTGAGAAACATGAGATGGAAGGGACTTTCTCTAGGTGAGGGTAAACCTCAGAACACCCTAGGAGGCTGGAGGGTGGAGATGGTCTTCTCTAGAGTCCCTTGACAACCTCAAGTAGGGATTTCACTCTTGGATTCCTAGGTAGGAAGTTATGGAAAGTCCTTTACTTGTTTGTCTGGTTTGGCAATGGGTTTTGTATTCCCGTTTTTAGATGGAACCAATATATTATATGTTTTAGGGTGGAGTTGAAGCCTCTGGATTCCCAAGAGTTTGTTAGCTATTGAAAAACTGAAGGGTGGAGGTAGTAGGCCTCTCAATTCCATGTGGAATTTGTTGATTACTATTTGGTTGGTGGGTGGAGGTGGGAGAGCCTTTGGAGTCCCTGTTTCAACTTATAGTTGGTGTTAAATCCCTTGAACAATAGACTACTTAGTCTCTGGAATATGGCTTGGGGGTGATATCTGCAAGAGACAACTGGTTGCAACTATCTATAATTGGGTAGAGAGTCCTAGTCGTAGAATCAATTGCCAAAAGATTCACAAGATAAGTAATTCTTGAGTATGTTTTATGATAGTGAATGTGTAATGTATTTATTTTTTGAAATGGTGTTTATGTGCAAATAAGTGATTGTATTACTAGTATTACATAATTGACTAACATACTTTATAAAGTATGAAAGGAATTGGAATAACCATAAGAATATTGATTTGGTTACAACAATATTTAAAGGAGAATTTATTTTTGTTACAACAAGATGGTTACATTGATGATAACTTTCATTGACATGGATGAAGTTACCATGTGATAACGCTGAGGTTTTCCTCCCTTATTTTCATTGATCTGTGATTTCATGTGAGGGAACTCTTAGAGCCTTCAGTGATGCACCTTCTGATGTTACTCAATATTGGTCTAATTTATCTATATGTTGTGCTGTGTAGAGCATGTATTCATGAGGTTGGTTATAGTGTTTTGTTGGATGTGGTTAGCACCCTGTTTGGGTTAATCATTCCTAGATTCCTGCTAATAGCCAAGTTGTCTGAGAACTTATTATAAGCTCTGATTCCTGGTCCATCATACGAGCAATTCCCAGGTAGGGGAACATAATTATTTGTATGTTTATTGTAGGCCATGTGTTGCAATGTGGGATGTAGTGTGAGCATTTTAGGCCCTTCAAGAATCACCAAGCTTGTACTAGAAGATAAACAACAACTGTTAGTGCAAATATGCATGGAACTCCTTGTACCTAACAAGGTGTAACCACCCCTCCCATATCTACCTAGTTTCACCGACCTATCAGGGTAAACATAAGAGGAGGAGATAATATGACACGACTCAACATCCTATATCACATTAAGGAAATGGAATCGACAAGATAAAACCTTACTGACCTTCCTCTGGAGCTAGAAGACCCAAAAGAGCTAGACAACCACTCTAGATGCCCAAACCATGAGCCAAATTTCCTTTTTAGGGTTTTGGACTGCCAATCACTTGCATAACAAGAAAATATAGTGGTTTTAACCCTTGAGTCGCATGGATAACCCTGCCTCCCAGTGGCTATAGTTTAGATTTCCCAGTTCTGAGCATGCAACCCCAGAATCTGAGCTAGTTTTTCAAGGCTACTAACCAGACCTATGACCAAAGCTTGATAGAAATTTCTAGAATGATGAATGACACAAGGAAAAATCCATTAATGCAAAACTTAGGCAAGAACTTGACCTATCTATGCCTATCCATGAAAAACATTTCGTCAAACACATTGTGAATGTGTAATCTACAGGTTACAAATGCATATATGATTAAAGGGGTTTGATACTTATTTGAGAATCATCAAGAAGGTCTAATTCCCCCATCAAAGTGGATACAATACCATATATTAGGTCATGTATTCAATAACCATTAATTTACCAATCAAAACATGTTAAGAGCCATAATTAGAATTTGTCATGAAACCATGCTTATAACCAAAGTAATAACAATGATAGAATAACCATCAAAGCCACATAATAACAAGTGTAAATACTCATGAAATAAAAGAGGAAAATAGGCCTTATTAACATATTCAAAATCCAACCAAGTCAAGGACTTCAATGTACCACCCAACGATAGATTGGGTTGAACCAAATCTCTCTTTCAACGAATCACCCTCGTGCCATATTCTAATATTGAATGTGGGATCTCATGGAATAAACCAAGCAAAACCAAACCAGGGCTTCCAAAGGCCAAACCACCTCAACCCTCAACTAATGATTCCACCTCACAGTCGTGCATCACTAACCATCACCAGATCGGTCTCTACCCAAGCTGTCCAGGTCTCTAGAGCATTTGTTGCAACCCTGCTCTAGGACTAGTAACTCAACCCACAACTATTGCAGGGCTCTAGAGCATTTGTTCAACCAAATCTCCAAGACTACTAACTCAACCCACCAAGGGCTCTAGAGTGTTTTTCCAACTAAGGATTCTAGAACTGGTAACTCAACCCAAGCTGTTCTAGGGCTTCCAGAGCATTTGTACAACCAAGGCTCCAGGAACTAGTAACTCAACCCATAGTGATAATGAGCAAGAGAACCAATAAAAAAAATTATCAAGTGGGAAACCCACAATATCATGTATATCCAGGAAATGGAAATACTAGGGAAAACCATTGTTAATATAGGAAATCATCCATGCCAATGGAAAATCATAACCAAATAAACACATGCATATACCATGCATGCCAAAAATAGGAGGGAAATCATACATGCAGCTCGGTACCTGCAAATAAATCTAGCTGTAGCTGCTGATCCTGCTGTTCCATTATGCTTTTTCCTTCTTTTCCTTTGCCTTCTTTATCTAAATCCAAAATATACCACAATTCTCCAAGAAAATCTAAGTGTTCAAGAGTATGAGAGAGAGCTCAAAGCTGAAACTGACAAAAATATTATCACACTAACAAATGCTGGGAACTGATCCTCAGAATCCTTTTTATAATTGAGGCCTCTATTTTCCTTCAGTTTTCCTCACATGTAATTTTGTGACCTTTCATCTTTCATCTCTCCTATTTTCCATTATTTTCATAAATAAATGCCAATTAATGCCTCTTTGCCTTTGCCATTTCCTTTGCTAATTTCTATAACCACTAATTAATCACAAGTGATCCCCATCACTATGTTTTCGTTGATTATGCAAGCCTATATATTGTGTTAATAATTTGCTGATTTACTGATAATGATGTACTAATATGGATTGTTGTTGTATATGGTTTGCTATAACAACTCTATAAAAGGCATGACTAGGGGCATGATTTCTTCCTCTTGAGTTATGTAATATGTGGCTAACAATTTTGTGTGATTCTACAACACATTATAAGTAGCAAAGACAGTGAAGGACACGAGAATGAGGACTGGAATGGTGTAGTATAGCTCCTTCCAGTCTTAAGATGGAGATGAGGAGGCCAGATCAAATGAAGAAGAAATATTAGTTGGCCAAGTGGGAGGGGAAAACTCTTCATATTAGATGGATAATTTGAGGAGTATAAGGGATGAGGTAAGAATATTGAAGGCAAGCAATTAAATATTGGTAAAAGCCTAGGAAAATAAAGATGAAATCAATGCAGTTATCTTGCAAAGCCTCTCAGATTTGGAGAGGCATAAACAACATGAGATGTGAACTAGTCATAGAGGCAAGGAAAGCCTTTGATAATTAGAAGAGAAAAAAAATGGAGTAGATGGTAGCAGGTCCAGGAAGAGGCATAGGCATAGGTGGGAGAGTGAAGACAATGTGAAAGAGAATGTACCACTAAGTGCCCCAAAAGGAAGTATCGACACATGTGTGCATAAATTTGTTGGATATTCCAACTATACTACCAGGAGGCACCATCATCACGCTCATCATCATCATCATATAAGAAAAGAAAATAATCATATACCATAGGAATTTAAGAAAGCCAACCCACCCACATTTGATGGAGATGTGAAGAAATATGAAGATGCGAAAGCCTAGTTTTTGGGCATGAAGAATATTTTTAGAATTCATAATTATTTTGAAAATATGAAAGCTAATATTGCCTCCTATAGTTTGAAAGGAAAGGCAGATATATGGTGGGAAGATTTAAAAAATTTCAAAGACATTGCTGAAGATGAATCGACTTGGAGTGACCAATACAAAATCATCCAGGAAAAATAACCCAACAACATTCAAAAATATGTCCCTAGCAACAACCTAGATCTGAGTCAGCTTGATTTGACTTCGGTCAACTGTGGTCAACTATAGTCAACTGTCAAATTTTAGCCTAGAAACCCAACCACATAGAGGAGGATTTGTGCATGTGGTTGAGATCTTACAACTGCTCCCTTGAGTCTGCTGGCCAGTGGTTGTGATCGAAAATTGCCTTTACGAGTTTGCAGTTGTGACCCAGAAACCCTAGAACACGTGCAAACTTCAGACCCTGTATTTTTGGACTTGTAGGAACCTCTTTCTTCGACCCAACCTTAGACTTGTGTGAACCAATCAATGAAGAAGAGAAGAAGTAGATGATTGGTAATGTACAAATGAGATTGTGGTCACTTATATTTATAGGCTTCCAAGGGTGACCGATTTCCTATTTGAGTGGGTCTATCCAATTGTGCATATGTGGGCTTTTCTTTAGAAGTAAACTTTCCCTTATCCAAACTGAGCACTTCAATAGTCAAGTTGGTCCTCTCGCAAATATGAATCTAGTACCATGGTTGTAATTTGTCACTGATATTCCAAATTAACGCTCCATCTTAACTAGGGATAAATTCCAACCACATCATATCATATGTATCCTGTCATCGTGTCCCATATCTTCTCAACTCTATCTGCAAAAACATTCTCAAATCTAAAGAAGAAGAATCAACAGGGAGAATTAGATACCACCCTTTATAATTTGAAAAAACATCTCTCAATCTGAAACAATATCAAGGAGAACATATCAACTTGAATCTAGATGTGGGAGAAAAACACCTTCAACCCCATATCAAGCGATAGGTGATATAGGGGAGCACATTTCAACCCATCCTATTTCTTGCCGATCTTCCTATCAATGACCCTCAGGAGTCATGTGGTATAACACTTGCACCATAATCCAAGTTTGGGTGATATACCCAACTTACCAGAGGTAGGGATCACACATCCACAAGCTTCCTCAATCCATTGGCTAGACAGGGAGGGAAAATCCCAACAAGCCTAACTTGTGGGTAAGATGCCAACTGGGGTATGCTCTGCAAATACCAAGATGGGGGAGATACTTGACTTGTCAAAATAGACAAGAATCACACACACCCTATAGGTGACAATAGAGGAGATACTTGACCTATTGCATGAGTAGGGATAACACACACCTATTTTCTAGAGTTCCCTCAACCCAAAGGTCCCTCAATGCTCCATTCCCACCTTGGGAGCTCAACCATGGGGGAATAGCTATGTTGAGTGTTATTGATCAATGATGCCACTTATCAAGAGGGGTCACATAGGTCAGTCCAAGTTTCTCTCTAAATACCAAGAGCTTCCATTTCGGAAAAGCCTTGGTGAGAATATTTGCAATCTGCTCATTTGTCAATATACAATGAAATCTAACAACTCCTATCTATACCATGTGTCAAATGTAATGATATTGAATCTCTATGTGCTTTCACTTTTCATAAAACATGAGAGTCTCTTCCTGGTAGGAGGATCACTTGGAGGAGGATCTAAGAGATCCATGGGTTCCATGGGATCATTAAAAATGTCTGTCTCAGATTCAGGCATGGAAGTGCCATCTAAAATATCCATATCATAATTCCTCTTCCTAGGAGGAGGAGAAGAGGAAGGTACCTTACTTTCCCAAGGGAAACATCTTCATCGAACTTTACATCCCTACTAATTTCAACCTTCCTTTGACTAAGAATATATATTCTAAATGATTTAGAATTTTCATAATCTCCAACGAACATACCTTTTCTTCCTGTGGGTTCCAACTTGTTTCTTTTGTCCTCAGGCACATAAAAGTATACAGGGTATCCAAACATAGGAAGGTGGCTAACATCAGGCTTAACACCTATGAACACTTCTTCATGGATATTGTTGTCCAATGCATGATGAGGTACCCTATTTTGAACATATATGGTAGTGTTTGTTGCTTCTACCCGAAGGAACTTCGACAACATTTGATCATGGAGCATGGCACGAGCGGATTCTAAAATAGACTTGTTCTTTATTTCAACCACTCCATTTGTTTGGGAGTATAGGCCACAATAGTCTCTTTATTGATACCTTCCTTCTTGCAGAAATTAATGCAATCCTTTAATATGTACTCTCCACCATTGTGAGACCTTACTATCTTAATTTTCTTCCCTATTTGATTTTCGACCAAATATTTGAACTGATGGAACATTTCGAAGGCTTCATCCTCATGCTCGAAATAATATATCCATGTATTTATTGAGAAGTCATCAATGAAGGTGATGTAGTAGAGATGGCCACTAATAGAACGCACGGGCATTAGACCACATAGATGATAATTAATGAGTTGGAGGACGTAATTCATCTTGTTCTTGCTAGAGGGGAATGGTCCCCTTGTCTTCTTTCTATTGGCACAACTTGGAAATACTCCATCACGTAGAGCTTGAGAATCGGGAATACCCGAGACCAAATTCTTCAAGTTTGTAAGAGCTTCATAATGTAGATGGGACAAGCTTTAGTGCCATAGCTCACTTAGATGATTTATATCATGGACCAATGTGTTGACGATGATGGACCCGCCAACATGTATGGGGATATCCCCGGCAAGAGTTCCCAATTAGACCTCGGACCATTTGGTGCAGGAGTCCCAGCAGTGGGTTGTACGGTAATGTCTTGACCGTGATTTTGCACAGAGGCAAGATAACTCTGTTAGTAGCAAAGGAGTGACATCTGCAGTGAGACAAGGAAGGTGCATGAGAGGTTCTAACACACGGGGGTTGAGATGAGTGTGCCCCTTGGAAACCTGTGATAGCATGTAGTTTAGAAGGGAACACACGAGCAAAGATGCATCATATCATGGAAGGCAAGTTAGCAAGCAATCCAAAGTGATGGTTACACTAACAACACATTTCAGAAATATTCATACATACTTACACAGATAGCTATACATGCATGCGTAAGTAAACCAATACATATATCATTTAGAGTAAACCATATAGCATAGAATACAATACAACATATCCATGAAATGTGCTGGTTCTTGTTATATTAAGAAGTGTAAGTTCCAGTCATGCAATACATCCATGTCCAACCACTAGTTACGATAGCGAAACGTGACAACCACAACCGCCTACTCCTCCAAAGAGATGTACTAGCTCTGTGCAGTGGAGAATCCAAGGCTCGTTACAATACTGTCCAAGCTCTCCCTAAGATAGTATTATCGAAAGCTTGGCTGACCAAAAGCCTTTACAATGAGTTATGAGGTTCTATTTATAGCAAAGGGTGGGGTGACCCTTGACATTCCCTTTTGTGACAGTTCATCTACCCTCATGACTCTTCATCTACTCTATGGCTGTTACATCCAACTATCAACACTTGGACTTCCACTTGACAAGACGTTACATTACAATGCACATGTTCCCATGTGAGACAAAATGGCTTGAGCAAGCCATGCAAGACATCACTGACACTCGGTCCATTGTGGTGTGAAGGTGGTGAGATAATACCAAGCTTGGTCGTCCGTGATGGTGTGAATGCGCTCCATGGTGACATCTTGCTGAAGCAAACTCTTGCCTCTATTGCATCCAGGTGCATTGGTGTGGCTCCTCCATCCAACTCATCTGCTAACATGTGCATGGTATCCTTGGGTGTGGCCGAACCAACAACACACTGATGCATAGTGTCCATGTTGATCTTCTAGTGTGTGCTGGTGGTCATGCACATCAACTGTCAACTACATGTTCAACTCTAGTTGGACTTGCTTCTTGTCTTTGCCTCAGTGAGTGTGCTGAATGGGTGGTATCGCATGCGTGCACACGATGAAATGCATGCTTCTGAATTCCCTTGCATGCGATCAACAACACTGCTCACCATGTTTGCTCTGTGCCAGCTGCTGGGATGGATCTTTAACTTGTATGGGTGCAGTTTCATCCATGAGTGCATGTTGTGTCCGCTACTGTACATGTTCTTGCTACAACTCATTCTCTTGTATATGCAACTCCCGTTCTTCCTTGAGTTGATGCTTGAGCACATGAAACTCCTTCTCTATTCTGTTCTCTTCCTTCGCATGATCTTCATGTCGCGCCGTCACTTCATAGCCTGAATCTCCAAATTTTCTTTTACCAGAAGTGGATCTGCTTGAGCTTGCAACTTTGTTCCGCCTCTGTGTTGTCAACAACCTTCCTCTTGCATTCGTTGCATCTGGTATGTTGCCTTCAGCTGCTGTTCATGATGCTGCTCGCTGTGATGCTGCTACCATCATATATTGATGTCCTTGTCTACAAATAATTTGATGTCTTCATTGGTAGGCAAGTCCATAGACACTTGATCGACTGCATCCCCAAGTGTGCTCCGAATGGTGTCTTTGATTCTGCTCTCTAGGCAACCATTGTACCTATGCTGTTGAGAGGAATATGAACACCTGCGACACTTGGAGACATGGAAACACTCATGGCAAGCACTATGTCAGTCGAAAACCAAAATGAGCTTGAGAACTGACTTGCAACATCCCTGTGTGATTGATCATGAAGGTTGCATAATTTCCGCCGAGAGGTTGGGAGATTGACTGCCAAGACTGCACAAGGCACAGCCTAGGCCACTGGGAGGCTGAATTACTGCTGGAACTATGCAATGCACAATCCAGTCTAGCTACTAACTGTTGGAATTGCGCAATGCACAATCTCAACTGGCAATGGTTACAGGCTCAGTGATTGCATTGCACAATTTTCTGGGCCAATAGTCATTGTCCCTCAGAATTGAAAAATGCAATACTGGAAGATAGTCATTGGGAAAAAATGCACATTTCCTGAGAGGAAGACAGAGCCTTCCCTCTCAAGATTGCGAAATTCTATCTTGGTGAGGCAGAGTTCGGGCCAAGGCTGCCCAAACTCGCCGATGAGAAAATAAAAGCGAATGTGAATACGAATGCATGGCGATACTGAGTGTAAGCATAAGTGAATGATCGTGCATGCAAATGGTGAATGGTAGATTCAGAAAACATAACAACATGCATGTGGGTGAGGCGAGTCGCTGAATCGGTGACCGTTCATGAGAAACAATTTCATGCATGCGACAATAGTGAGATGTTAACGAAAACTGAAACGGTGTTAGTACAAGCTAGTATGTATCAAAATGACAGCAAGTGCTCACTGAAACCAAGTAGACATCATTCATATGAAGAGAAATGAAAAAAGCACCAGAAATGCAACACGAGACATGGGAAGTGGGCTTACCCCAAAACATTTGAGTTGAATGTGACGACGAATCCTAGATGTGATGTGGGATGTCAGAGCTGCAAGGTTGATGTTAGGAATGAGCTCTGTAACATTCGGTTCATGAGTTTTGATAAAATAAAAGATGTGATGCGCATGCCACAAATCTAGGAAGAGCGACACTTGGTGGGAGGTTTTCAAGATGATCCTTGCATGCAATCTCCAACTGCTAAAAGTAGATCCCTGAATCAAGGGATGCCTTTGCATGCTTCCTTGGGAGTAGCAACCCATGCATGAAAATCAGGTTTGCTTGGTCCGAGAGGGAACCGATCAACTCAACTACACATGCAAGAGGCTGCTCAACTGCTAGGAGAAAATGCACATTTCAAGAAGGGAGTTGGGCCGAATTCCCAAGTGGTTTACGCAATTTCTAGGTAGAGCAGCTGATTGTTTCCCAGGATTGCACAATTCCTTGGCTGAGCATCCCTGCTGGGAGGAATTGCGTAATTTTCTGGATGAAGCTTGACTGGAAAAATTGCGCAATTATAGAGCCCAACAGGCTACCAGATAGAATTGCGTAATTTCTGGAGGGAAGGCTGGTTGCCCTCCAAAATTGCACAATTTCTTGAGGGAGCTACTCAGCCTGTAGCTGGACCAAGTTTGGAGGAACAACCTGTAAGGGGAATACAACAAGTTCTGATGGGCATGCTGTCATTCTGCAAGAAAAGCATTGAGGCTTGTGTACTTGATGAAGCAAGAAATGTTGTTGTGAAAGGTTGGTAGGGAGGCTCCAAATGAAGCTAAGTCAAAATTTTGGAGGGTGGTTGTAGCCACTACAACACTTGGTTACACACTAGTAGAACTCCAACTCTCTGAATTGACCTTGTTCGTGAAAAGCAAGTTTAACACCTCTGGAAGTATTGTTCAGTTCTCAGTTCGTCTTGGTTTCCACACTTGCTTGATTGTAAGATGTAGCATCTGCCAAGACCTTATTCGATTGACACACATTCCAAGCCAAGTCAACACAGTTGTTTCGATTGGGGTGAAGGGGTATGGCGGTGCACAAGCAGTATAGTCGCAGAGTCTTAATTTCATCTCTAGTGTTGCTCTGCTACCAGTAGGCCTAGACAGTACCCCGATGGAGTCACATAGGAAAACAAGCATGGCTCCGCTGCCAGTGAACCTGGTTAGTACCTTGGCTGAGCTACTTGCATCATCTCTCTGCTCAGGAAGCCTTTCTCTTCTTTCGCCTTATTCAATTCTTTTTTTTACTTTTTCATTTGTCATCTTCGTAACTATGCATAACACTTATTCATTTTAGAGGCAGAAGAGGGATCCTGACTTATTGAGAGTAGAAGAGGTTGTTCCTATAGAGAAGTAGTTTATTATACCTCTGACGTGCCTGTTAAGGTTTTCCCCCTCACCTTACTCTACTTGACTAGGCTGACAATGGTTAACCCAAAAACGACCGACTAGAGTGGGTGATACTAGTTAGCATGCAAGCATTGTGTTTTCACCAAGGTTTACTTTGAACAATACATATTTTCCATTGATATGTCATGGACTGAAGACAACAATTCTTACATAAGAGAGCGGACAACAAATAACCAAATGTTGATAGTTGGACAAGTCCTCTTGTACTTTACCCAACTTGTTTCAAGAGTCATACATGGTTTCATGTGAAACTAACCTATGAACAAAACAAGCAAACAAACAACAAAGAAAAATAGAAGCAAAAGAAAACGTGAAAGCAAAGTGAGTAAGAAAACAAGCAAGCAGACAAACAAACCAACAAAGCAAGTAAGCAAATAAGCATGCAAGCAAACAAACTGAAAGCAAACACTAAGCCTACTCCTAAGCTAATGGTGCATGGGCCATCTCACGTGAAGTGATACTTCCAATTCAACCACCAACACATTGGTTGACCCATGTTGGTGAAGGCATGGTTTGTGGACAAGACAACTGTGCGAACCAGTTATCAAGAAAGATGTAACAGTGAAGATAAAAACACTGATTTTAAAAGCATCCACATAACAAAAATGAGTGAAAGCGCATGACATGCATTCTGTGGATCTGCCATGGTGCTGTGCTACAGTGCATGCAGATGTTGAGTGTATGCATTCTATTGACTGTGACAAGCAAGAAAATGTGAGAAAGGTAGACCACTTACGTTGTGCATGTGTGCTTGCTGTGTAAGATTCCTCCGACGCATGAGCGATGGGATCGTGTAGTTCGAGTGGAGGAAGAGAAATCTGGGTGTTTAGTTGATCTTCAATGCAAAGTAGAGAGTGATGAGGAACCTTGAGTGTTTCAACAATTTTTTGATCAGAGGTGAAACCATCCTCAAGACAGGGAGGGCGTGACATAACCATCACCTTGGGCTAAAGTGCCTCGACAACTTGTGGGGTTTCGACTTTGTTGACAGATAGATCATCGGAGACCAGTGTCTTAGACATATTAACAATGATAGAATCAACATCTTGATCAGATGAAGAAGTAGAGAGGTCACGAAAACTAAGATCAGAAAATTTAGGATGTTTATCGGCATCCTCATGATTTGATGAATCAGGGAGAGGGGTAGATGAGAAGCAAATATGTTCACCCTATGTGTTTTCCGAAATGATAGATGATAGATTGAACAGATTTTCAAAGGAAGATGTGTCCTCTCCACAACGTAATGATAGATTGACATCTGATGTTTCCTGTGAATGATCAGAAGTAGAAACATTCGGAAATGAGTTTTCACAGGGGAAATCAGCATTGCCAGAATCACAAGGGATGTCAAGGTAAAGCGAATGAGGCGCGACTGGAAGGGAGTCATCCTTCACCATGGGTTCTTATTTAAATTCCCACACACACTCATCATGAATGATAGCGCATGTTGGCTGCATAACACCAACTCCGTCGACAACTTGATCCTCGTTCACAGTAGGTGAGGAATCCAAAATGGAAGAACACATGACTGTACAATCCAGAGGATCAACAGAACATGGGGACGGAGGTTGAGGGAATGAATCCACGTGACAACCAACAACCTTGCAAGCCAAATCTGCACTAATCTCAAGAGCAGGTGGGATGGGAGGATGCGACAATTCAACAAATGTGTGTGCACTATCTCCCACATCACTCCGCGGTGGTGAACCTATTTGATGAGGTGAAGGCAGACAATTACTTGTGATAGCAACTATGCTTGCCTGTGATTGCACAGCTCCATCACCAAAGTGTGCTGAGCAGGGTTTAGATATGTGAAGAAGATACTCAAATCTTCCATCAAGAAATTCCCAGTCAATACCATCTTCGGGGAATTGGTATGTAAGACTAGAAAAGCGTGTGTAAAACTATTCAACGGATTCATCGGGTGCTTTTCGTAATTCCAGAATGAATAGATTTTTCGGGTAGCGTAGCACACTAGTGCATTGGGTGCCCTCGAAGCGTGTAGACAAACAATGCACAAGTCATGTATTCTTCCAAGATTCCATGCCTTTCGCATGAGCCTACAATGCCAACCGCGTGCCTAATCAAGGCTACATGGCCTCCACCATCATATGTTTTATGAGACAAGTTATCCGAGAGATTTTCTGATATAATGAAATCGTTTCCATAAGATATACACTCCGGAAGAGAAGCTCAGTAGTTAGTCATGATAGATATGTAGAGATTCAAAATAGATGTGAGGAATCAGTTGTCATCTGGCCCTCCTTCTAGCAGCAAAATGTTGACGGTGCTGGACTTGCCAACATGTTTTGGGGATCTCCTCGCTAAGGAGTGCCAATTAGACCTCAGATCGTTTGGTGTAGGAGTCCCAACAGTGGGTCGTATGGTAATGCCTTGACTGCGATTTCACACAAAGGAAAGTAAGATAACTCTATTGGTAGCAAGGGTGTCACAATTGCAGTGAGCCAAGGAAGGTGCATGAGAGGTTCTAACACACGGGGGTTGAGATGAGTGCACCCCTTGGAAACCTGTGATAGCATGCAGTTTAGAAGGGAACACACGAGTGAAGATGCATCAAAACATGGAGGGCTAGTTAGCAAGTAATCCAAAGTGATGGTTAAACCAACAACACATTTCAAAAAGATTCATAAATACATACACAAATAGCTATATGTGCACGCGTAAGCAAACTAATACATATATCATTTAGAGTAAACTGGATAGCATAGAATACAATACAACATATCCATGAAATGTGATGGCTCTTGTTATATTAATAAGTGTAAGTTCCAATCATACAATACATCCATGTCCAACCACTAGTTCCAATAGCAGAATGTTACAACTACAACTGCGTCCTCCTCGAAAGAGATGTACTGGCTCTGTGAAGTGGAGAAGCCAAGGATCATTACAATACTGTCCAAGCTCTCCCCAAGACAGTCTTATCGGAATCTTCGCTGAACAAAATCCTTTACAATGAGTTATGGGGTTCTATTTATAGAAAAGGTTGGGGTAACCCTTGACATTCCCCTTTGTTTCATCTACCCTCATGACTCTTCATCTGCTCTATGGATGTTACATCCAGCTACCGACACTTGAACTTCCACTTGACAAGACATTACATTAGAATGCACATGTTCCCATGTGAGACAAAATGGCTTGAGAAAGCCATGCAAGACATCACTGGCACTCGATCCATTTGGTGAGATCAACTCTTTGGCATGCTTGTGATGGTGAAGGTGGTGAGCTGATGCCAATCTTGGTCATCTGTGATGGTGTGCATGTGCTCCATGGTGAAATCTTGCTGAAGCAAACTCTTGCCTCCGTTACATCCAGGTGCACTGGTGTGGCTCCTCCTTCCAACTCGTTTGCTAACATGCACATGGTCTTCTTAGGTGCGGCTGAACCGACAACACATTGATGCATAGTATCCTTGTTGATATTCTAGTGTGTGCTAGTGGTCATGCCCATCAACTGTCAACTACATGTCCAACTCCAATTGTACTTGCTTCTTGTCTTTTCCTCGGCGAGTGTGCTAAATGGGTGGGATCACACGTGTGCACACGATGGCATGCATGCTGCTGAATTCCCTTGTGTGTGATCAACAACACTGCTCACCATGTCTGCTCTGTGCAAGCCACTGGGATGGATCTTTAACTTGTACGGGCGCAGTTTCATTCGTGAGTTCATGTTGCACCCACTACTGTACATGTTCTTGCTGCAACTACTTCTCTTGTCTATGCAGCTCTCGTTCTTCCTTGAGTTGCTGCTTGAGCACATGCAACTCCTTCTTTGTTCCATTCTTTTCCTTCGTGTGATATTCATGTCACGCCGTCACTTCATAGCATGAGTCTCCAAAGTTTCTTTTACCAAAAGTGGGTCTGCTTGAGCTTGCAACTTTGTTATGCCTCTGTGTTGTCAACAAGCTTACTCTTGCATTCGTTGCATCTGCTATGCTATCTTCAACTATTGTTCATGATGTTGCTTGCTGTGATGCTGCTGCCATCATATATTGATGTCCTTGTCTACGAACAACTTGATGTCTTCATGGGTAGGAAAGTCCATAGACACTTGATCAACTGCATCCCCAAGTGTGCTTTGAATGGTGTCTTCGACTTTTCTCTTTGGGAAACCATTATATCTGTGATTTTGAGAGGCAGATGAACACCTACGATACCTGGAGACATGACAACACTCATGGCAAGCAATCTGTCAGTCATAAACTAAAATGAACTTGAGAACTGACTTGCAACATACCTGTGTAACTGATCGTGAAGGTTGCCCAATTTCTGCCCGGAGGTCGGGATACGGACTACCAAGACTGCACAAGGCATAGTCTGGGCTGCTGGGAGGCTAAAAGACTACTGGAACTGCACAATGCACAGTCCAGTCTGGCTGCTGAATGCTGGAATTGTGCAATGCGCAATCTCAGTTGGCAATGGTTGCAGGCTCAGTGACTACATTGTACAATTTTATGGGCCGATAGTCACTATCCCTCAGAAGTGTACAATGCAAGATTAGAAGACAGTCACTGGGAAGAAATGCACATTTCTGGAGAGAAAGACAAAGCCTTCCCTCTTAGGATTGTGCAATGCTGTCTTGGTGAGGTAGAGTCCGGGCCAAGGTTGCCGAGACTCGTTGACAGGCAACTGAAAGAAAATGTGAATGCGAATGCATGGAAATACTGAGTGTAAGCATAAATGAATGATTGTGCATGAAAATGGTGAATGATAGATTCAGAAAATAGAACAACATACATGTGGGTGAGGCAAGTCGGCGAATCGACAATCGTTCTTGAAAAACAGTTTCATGCATGCGACAACAATGAGATGTTAACAAAAACTAAAATGGTGCTAGTACAAGCTAGTATGTATCAAAACAACAAAAAGTTCTCACTGAAATTAAGCAGGCAACATTCATACGAAGCGAAACACAAAAAGTGCCAGAAATGCAACATGAGACATGGGAAGTGGGCTTACCCCGAAACAACTGAGTTGAATGTGTTGACGACTCCTAGATGCGATGTGGGATGTTATAGCTGCAAGGTTGATGTTAGGAATGAGTTTTGTGCATCTGGTTCATGAGTTTTGATAAAATCAATGATGTGACGCACATACCACAAATCTAGGAAGAGCGACACTTGGTGGGAGGTTTCTGAGATGATCCTTGCATAGAACCTCCAACTGCTAAAAGTAGATCCCTGAATCAAGGGATGCCTTGGTATGCTACCTTGGGAGAAGCAACCCATGCATGCAAATCGGTTTTGCTCGGTCCGGGAGGGAACCGTTCAACTCAACTTCACATGAAAGAGGCTTCTCAACTATTAGGAGAAAATGAACATTTTTGGAAGGGAGCTGGGCTGGCTACCCAAGAGATTTGCACAATTTCTGGGAAAAGTAGCTGATTGTTGCCCACGATTGTGTGATTCTTGGCCTGAGTAGCTTTTTTGGGAGGAATTACACAATTTTCTTTGTGAAGCCTGATTGGCAGAATTGCGCAATTCTGGAGCCCAGCTGGCTGCCAGACAGAATTGCACAATTTATGGAGGGAAGGCTGGTTGCCCTCTAGACTTGTGCAATTTATTTAGGGAGCTTCTTAGCTTGCAGCTGGACTAAGTCCAGAGGAAAAGCCTGTGAGAGGAATGCAACAAGCTCTCATGGGAAAGCTATCATTCTGCAAGAAAATCACTGAAGCTTGTGTACTTGACGAAGAAAGACATGATGCTATGAAAGGTTGGTAGGGAGGCTCCAAAACAAAGCTAAGGAAAAATTTTGGAGGGTGGTTGTAGCTCTACAACATAATGCTAGAAGATGTCTACTAGTAACCCTGTAGAGTCCTTCAAATATTGATCCCAATGTGAATGCATCTCTCATAGGTGATCCAATAGGCCAAGTAAGAACCTTTCCCCTAGTGAAGGGAACCCTCATACCTTTTTCTTCCAAAGCAAATATTGATACCAAATTATTCTTCAATCCTGGAATATACATCCCATCATTGAGCACAGAATATTCCCCAGAATGCAAATGGAATTTGACAGACCTAAATCCTTTCACCGGATGAGTGGAGTTGTGTCCAAGAATAATTTTCAAATTCGACTCCCTCTTTACCAAATTAGAGAGAACTTCCTTATACCTAGAGAAGTGATGAGTGGCCCCACTATCAACCAACCAACTATTCCATGAACCTAAAGGAGAGGAAATAGTAAGGGAAATAATAAAAATATATTCAAATTAATTGGAAACATTACTTTCATACCTAGAGAATACTGACTTCTTTTGAGGATGACGATATTATTCATGATCACTTGGAGCATCTCTTATTCTTCTTTCATCTCTTCCATCGTGATCATTCCTTCTGTCATCCCTTCTTCTTCAATCATCAAACCTATTTTTGTTGCTTCTAGTGTTGTAGCATGGACCACTATTCTTCTCGGTGCAATCTTGAGCATAGTTGCCTCTATTATGACAATTGAAGCATTCAATGTGCAATGATTCCTTGGATCTTCCAAAACTTCTATTTTAAGTTTGAGGATGAGGCTTTCTTGAATTTGATGGACCTCCTTTTCCTTTCTTCTTATTCTTCTTTTCATGAGTGATGAATGCAAAAAGATCTCCTTCTTTATGCTTTGTATCCTACATCTAGAAACCATCCTCGATTCTTCTTGAGTGAGATTTCCAACATTCTCCTCAAATGACGGAAAAACATTGTTGTTTCTTATAGTAGTAATGAAGGTTACCCAAATACGAGGGAGACCTCTAAGAGTAAAAATAACCAATTCCCTATGAAGCACAAATGATCAAACTCTTTGCAATTGATCTTTAAGGCGAGATATCCTCAAATGTAGGATTGCACAGACTCTCCTTTATTCATATTCATATCTTTGAGTTGATCTTTCAAGAAGATGAGTTCATTCAAGTTGTTGACTTCATACATGTCCTTAGACTTCCTCAAATTTCCAACATATGCGAGTAAACTATCTTTTAAACCATCAAATATAATTTGTTTTGATTTTAACTCACCTTTCTTGTATGTGTTTTTGGAAGCAGTGGAAGAATTTTTTGGAGGCTTAGGTACTTTTCCTTGAATGTATTCCAAAACATCATTGTTATCAGCTATTATGTCTAACCTGATTTTCCATGCAGAAAAGTTGGATAAGTCACCCAAATTCTCATGTTGCTTGAAGAAAGAGGAAGACACCTTGACTTGCCTAGATAGGCTCCTTCACCTTTCCAAATATGATTGCTTCAATGCCTATATCCTTTTGGGCTTGTCCTTCACCTTATCTTTAATACCATGTTACATTTTCAGATTGTTCTATGTTATATAAATTACTTTAGCCCAATTAAATACTTCAATTAGAAATGTTTTATATATTAATTAATCTTTCCAACTATCAACAATAATTGAAGATAGAACAATAAATGCAATGAAAAAGGAGACAATCAACACATCAACAAGAGACACCATATTTGGTCAAAGACCAGGGAAAAGCCCACTATCGGGAAAACTATTTGAAAATTCTTCTTATATTAAATGGTCATAAATTTTTCGGTAGAGAGTAAAATGAGCCCAATACGAAATCATCCATAAAAATAACCCAACAACATTCAAAAATATGTTCCTAGCAACAACCCAGAATTGAGTCAGCTTGATTTGATTCGGTCAACTGTAGTCAACTGTAAAATTTTAGCCTAGAAACCCAAATGCACGGAGGAGATGTGCATATGGTTGAGACCTTCCAACCTCTCCCTTGAGCCTACTAGCTAGCGATTGTGACTAAAAATTTCCTTTGACAAGGTTATGGTTATGACCCAAAAACCCTAGAACACGTGCAAACTTCAGACCCTATATTTTTAGACTTGCGTGAACCTCTTTCAATGAACTAGCATCAGACCTGGGTGAACCAATGAATGAAGAAGAGAATAATAAAATTCTTGGTGATGTCAAAATGAGCTTGAGGTCACTTGCATTTATAGGTTTCCAAGGGTGACCAATTTCCTGTTAGGGTAGACCCGGCCAATTGTGCATATGTGGTATTTTTCTCATAAGTACACTTTCCCTTATCCAAATTGAGCACATAAATAGTCAAAATTGATCCTCTCGCAAAGAGGAATTTAGTCCCATGGTTGGAATTTGTCACTGACATGAAAAATTAACATGGGGAGGTCACTTACTTGGGATGTTCAGTTTACTTGCTACAAGAAAACTGGACTGTCTTGGGATAACTATCGAAGGCTAGTTGGTATGAATTTAATGGATTTATATGTCAAAATTTATGGAAATACAATAAAAGTATGTAGAACATGCTTCTCGTTGAATAGGCTATGCTTAGGGAAAGAAAGGGGTGGTGGGCGGATGGATGATAGTCAAGACAAGGGTGTGAGGGAGACGTGGAACAACACCAAAAGCCAAGAAGACCTAGATCACTTGGGGAAAATAAGAAATAAACATCATAGACAAGAAAGGAATAACCACCATGGAATATGTTATCACAAAACCTAACCCTGACAAGCTGCTGATCAGGTAGACCTTGGGTAACTGTTTCGAACCAAATTTTGGCTAAGGCTTGGCCTCCTCAACTTGAGAGGGCTCTCTCACTAGGTTAAAGATTTTGATAATGGATTAGATGGCTAAATCTATGAAACAAATGAAGGATTGTAAATGGTTGAAACACAGTAAATAAACAACCATTGGGCTTATGGAGTTAGAAAATGCTTAGCATGACAACAATATCAGTTGAACATGGAATTCAGGGCATCAAAAGTTCAATATATCAGTTAACACATAGAAACATGTAGGAAACACAGTCTACAAATGCATGAAGGAAGTTAGAGAGTTTCTAATGAGTTCCAAGTATCATACATTCATACTACTGCAAATAAGGAAATGAGGACAAACCTAAAACAAGCCACCATTGGACTCTTTCTAAATCCTAACAAGTAAAGCCAAAGTCTATATTCATAAAACATAATCTTCTACAATGACACAATATGAGTGTTTTCTCTAAAAATTTCCAACCCTTGGTGCATTACAACTTTTGTCGTATATAGAGTTTCCTTACAAGCTTGAATTCCTTCCTCCAACAAGAGGGGAATTCTAATTTCTCTATACCTGACACTTGTTGAACTTTAAACAAACTATTAATTACAACTGACTGTAAACTAATAGTCTTAGAAACCTAATTTGACTAGGAGTGTAACTCCTTACCTATACTGGTAACAACCTTAGCTATGGAAACAAACTCATTCTTTGACATCTGCCCCTCTTCATTTTTGGCTTGAGTGATGACTTTAAGCTTCATGCTGGCCTTTGATTGCTTGTCCTTTAACTGTTCCTGGATACTAGGAAAACTGCTCTTGTTTTTCTTGCTTTGGTCTCCAAAGTGGTTCCTCGAATTCTGCTAACTATCTTATCCTTTTAATAATATGTGATGCCTTGAATTATACCAAAGGTCTTGCTCATATACTTGTGCTAATACAAAACTCCTTAGATGCTGGTTGAAGCATGACAAATGTTTGAGCTACGACATGACTGTTGTTTTCATAGCGCAGAGTTTGGAGTTATTAGATGCTTCTCATTCTTTGAATTTTCCTTTGCCTAATGTTCTAAACTTCTGAGATGGCCCTTTTGTATCTTTTGTAGAAAAATTCTTTCATAATGGTTCCCCCCTTTCATTTCAAAATTGATTCAAAAAGAAAAACTGGCATCTTCAGCAGTTTCGTAGCGCGCTACGAAGCTGCTGTGCATTATATGTCATTTTTGGCAGTTTCGTAGCATGCTACGAAATTGCTGTGTGAGTCAAAAACGCAGTTTTTTGTCTTTCTTTGGATTTTTAATGACTTCTCCATATGCTAATGATCCAACCAAAACTGACATTGTGCATCCAAAAATAATCTTCAATCTTCAAAAGGAATCTTTTACAGTGAACAGAATCAATATCACTTGTTCAAAAAAGGAATTGAATATGTTGTACATTCTCATTACAGCGTCAAAATTTCTTCACTTACTGTCAGGTTCATTTATGCTGAGGCTTTTCTTTTGGTTCATTCAGTTGAATCTTCAAATCTTCAATTTGTCTTTGCATCATTTGAATTCCAGTTCTCAATTTTTCATTGACCCTTCTGATAAATCTTGCCTCTTTTATTGGAGGGACCGTCCAAGTGAAATATTGAGCATGACAACTAACTACTTCGGGTATTGAAATTGTTTTATCTTCCCACAGAGCCTCCATTTTGTTGAAATTGGCTTCCTTAACTGCATGTTTCCTTGCTTTTTCCCTAAGTTTGGCAATCTCAAGATTGACAAGCTTCAATTTCTTTTTTACCTCTTCAAAACCACATTCCTCCTATTGAGTGATACCTGCCTTACCTCAATCATTTTTATGCAGTTGTGATGATGTTTCTGATGGAACCACAGGTTCTTCATGTAATTCTGCTACCTCCCCTGTCTCACTTGCTTCTGGCTGTGCCTCTTGTATCCTTCTTGAATGCCTTGTCTCAGGTCTTCTCGGCTTGAACACAAACTCTGAGATCTGGTCATCAAATTTAAGCTTTTTGGAAGATTTAAATCTTTTGGTTTTGTTCTGCTAGCTTCAAGTAGCTTTGCTTGGACCATAGGAGTCTCTTCTATGTCGATGGCTTGGAGGAGATCGTTCAAACTTCCCTTTGAAGCCAGGTTTTCATCAACAATCACAGTCTTCCCCTTTTCCTTAGCTAATTGACTTCTTGTTACTCTTCTTTGGACAATTTTATCAATAGGCTGCTCTTGTACCACTTCATTAATCTGAACCTTCTTCCTCTGTGACTATTGGGGTGTGTCTGGACGGTTCAGAAATCTTCAACGGGGTACTGGACGGTTCAGAGGTAAGTTGCCCTTCAAATTCTTTGCTTGTGGAAGAGTAGGTCACTATGCTGCCAAATGTCCTCATAAGGATAAGATCAACAAGGGAAAGGAACCTATTAGATGGAACAAGAAACATAATAAGAAGAGCTACTACACTCATGAAGACAGTGACGGTCTATCAAATAGTGATGAAGATGAACGAGGTAATGACTATAAACTTTTGATGGCATTTGAAGATGATGATTACGTGGCTGCTATAGATGTGGATAGCTTTTATGAAGAAATTTCTAGACTCAAGACATGTATAGAAGAAAAGAATATGATCATTGATACTCTACAATTTCAAATTGATGAAAAAGAAAAATTTCTTGAAAAGTTAGAAGGTGAAATAGTTGGCCTTAGAAAAGAAATTGAGAAAACAAAGGCTATAAATCTTAAGTTTGTCAAAGGATCTGAAACTCTGGATGAGATCATCAATGTACAACGTTCTCCACTAAACAAGACAGGTCTGGGGTATAATGGAGAAACATCTCAAGCATCCACTTCAAAGAGTTATCTTGATGCAGCAAGAAGGAATGAGCAAAAGCACTATGGAGATCACCAGGTAAAACATGGACAAATTACATCAAGAACAAACCAGGGGCAATCCGTCTTAAGGGTGAACAAAAGCTACAACCAGCCACAGGTAAAATCTTCTGAATTTGCTTCAAGAATGGATGACAATAGAAATTACAATCATTTGGCCGATAGATTTGATAACTGCAGAAGCTTCTTCAATGGACAATGTTTCTCTTGTCATAACTTTGGTCACAAAGTAGCTCAATGTGTTGCATATAAAACAATCATGACTAGAGAAGCTCAAAAACAAAGAAGTATGACTGGGATTACAAGAAGGACCTATAAAAAATTTTCGGCTCTTGAAAATGAAGTTGAATGTTCTATTTGCAATAACTTTGGTCATGAAGATTCTGAATGCAGGAGAAGGTTTCAACAGACAAAGGAACAACCCTCAAACACCAAAACATGGAGAATAAAGGAACCACAAACAGAAAGATGTGGGATAGCCTTTTATGCAGAGGGACAGGAAAATCTATGGTACATCGACAGTGGATGTTCAAAGCATATGACAGGTGATAAAGAAAAACTTGAATCATATTCTTCTTTAGAAAAGGGAAAGAAAGTTTCTTTTGGAAATGATACTCCTACAACTATAAAAGGAAAAGGCACTGCTTAGTTAAAGGAAAAGGTCAAAGCTGGAAATGTTTTGTATGTTGATGGATTGAAGCATAATCTTCTGAGTGTCAGCCAGATGTGTGATCAAGGAACCGAGGTAATATTTAGATCAAATGGATGTCGTGTTCGTGATCTTGATATAGGTGAAATACTGATCAAAGGTAGAAGAACTCCAAATAATCTATACATATTTTAAGAAGGACAACAACAATGCTATTTAAGCAAGGATGATGAACACTGGTTATGGCACTGAAGGTTGGGGCATCTAAGCTTTTCACAAATAAGGAAAGCATGCAAATACCAGGAAGTTCATGGTCTTCCAGATTTCAAAATTCCAGACAACACCATATGCAAATCATGTCAGTTTTAAAAGCAAACAAGAACTAACTTTCCGGAGAAGGAAGGATCAGCTAGCATGCCTCTTGAGCTAGTCCATACAGATGTATGTGGTCCTTTTAGGAAAAGGACACCTCGAGGAGAAGAATATTTGATATTATTTATTGACGATTTCTCCAGGTTTGTTTGGTTAGGACTTATGAGGCACAAAGACGAAGCATTTGAAAAATTCAAATCCTTCAAAGCCTTGGTTGAAAATGAATCAGGGTACAAAATTAAGTGTCTCAGGTCCGACAGAGGTGGAGAGTTTACCTCAAATGAATTTTTTGATTTCTGTGAAGAACATGGGATAAGAAGGGAATTCTCTACAGCTAGAACTCCTCAGCAAAATGGAGTGGTGGAAAGGATGAACAGAACAATCCAACAAATGGCTCGTGCTATGCTTGATGAGTCTAGGACCCCCGCAAATTTCTGGGGTGAAGCTGCATATGCTGCTATTGTTATTCTCAACAAAACAAATGTCCGAGTGAACAGCACTCAAACTCCTCATGAGCTCTGGTATGGTGAGACTCCTTCGGTAAAGAATTTCAAAATTTTTGGGAGCAAATGCTATACTAATAATACTGATGAGCAACTTGGCAAACTTGAACCTAGAGTAGATGAAGGCATTCTTCTTGGTTATTCTCCACACAGCAAAGAATATAAGTGCTACAATAAAAGACTTGGAAGAATTGTTGACAACATTGAGCAGTGATTGATGAAAAGGGATACATTCCTAGGCAAGTAAATCATGAAAATATTGAAGAAGATGAAGACTACCCTCAAAGATAGAATGATGAAGAAGAAGAACCTCAAGAAGCACCAGAGGAACAGACAAGGATAGAAGAAAAGACTCCATCCAGGTATTTTCAAAAGAATCATCCAGAATCTCAGATTTTGGGGCAGAAAGAAGCAGGTGTACAAACAAGAAGAACAATTGCAGAAACTTCAAGCTATTTGGCATTACTCTCTTCTATTGAACCACAAAGTGTGAAAGAGGCATGCAAAGATGAATGCTGGGTCAAAGCAATGGATGAAGAACTTGAGCAGATCGAAAAGAACGACACTTGGGAATTGGTTCCTAGACCAAAGGATAAGAATGTTATAGGGACAAAAT
>APFE030707919.1:91533-139887 GCA_000404065.3 Pinus taeda
AAGGAACAAGTTGCTGATATACTCACCAAACCACTGCCCAGGGAGACTTTTGAATACCTCAGGCAAAAGTTGGGGGTTGTTGATGCATCATCTTGTTGTTAAATCTCTTCTGAGTGTTGGTTGTACGCAAGGTTCATCTGGGTATATGCGTACATGTGCTGGTTTACAGATTGGTCGAAGATCGAATGGCACAGGTTCAGGGGGAGCATATAATGCATTGTTGGCATTATGGTAGCAGATAAGGAGAACATTGATGCTGATCTAAACATGGCTGCAATATGTCTCTATCTCTTTCATGATCGTTTATAGTCAGGGGGATCATGTTCTTAGGGGGAGCATAACCCTTTGCCCTTGATGTCAAAGGGGGAGAATGACGTTCAGGATCTTGAGGTTGCCATCAAGTCCAAAGGGGGAGATTGTTGGCATTATGATATGGCTCTATGATACAGGTGTTGTACTTGATTGCAACTCACTCAAGTGGCAATGGTCTGATCAAGCTCGAAAAATGAAGAAAATAAGAGGTTCGCAGGTATACAGTTCAAAAGGCACGGACCCGTAGGTACACCGTTCAGAAAATTGCGGTCTTGTACGCAGGTTGTCCGAACAAAAGGTGCGGATCCCAGTGCACACACTTCCATGCAGTAAAAAGCGCGCTCACATGGGGTTTCTTATGTTTGGCTCGTGGTATTTAGCCCGTCGATCATGATCCTATGGTTTTGGCCCGTGGTATAGGATCTATTTTAGCCCCGGTTTGGATCCCTTGTTTTGGTTATTTGATGGTTTTGTCCCATGGTGTGAATGAGGGCTTGTCTATAAATAGGGAAGGAGATCACTTGGCCAATGTATCTTTCAATTGAATATCTTAAGATCTGAAATATTGGGTTGTCAATGCTTGATCTAAATCAAAGTAAATTTGAAGGTGAATCTATGAAGTCGTGATCTCTCGAGCGCATGATCAGATCTGTGGATCTAACTTACTGTAGCACATTGGAGGACTATAAATTTGGCCCTAATCAGAAGTCTGCAGGTGATACATAAGGTGCAGTGCAGGGGTACGCAACACAGTAAAAGGCCCAGTGCGGGAGTACGCTGCGAAACCAAAGGTGCAGTGCGGGGTACGCAGCGCAGGAGAGGGCACAGTGCAGGGCACACGCAGTACAAAAAAGAGCGAAGTGCGAGGTATGCAGGCGAGAAGAAGGCACAGTGCTAGTGTGCGCAGTATGTGAGAAGTAAATATGCGGATCTGAAGAAAAGTATGCAGAGAAGAAGAACATCCAGTGCGGATCTACGCAGTTCAGTCTCAGAAGAGCTGCGGATATACGCAGGCCCCTGTTGGTGAAGTTGTGGTCTTATCTTGAAACAATTATTGATTGTCTTTTATCTATTGCAGCAAAGTTCTGGGTTTAGATTTCTGGTATTCTTTTCTGTTTACAGCATTCTGAAGAGTGGGTGATTCATTGGTTTATTGTATAAGGAGTTTAGGAGATTTTCATGTACTTGATGATTATTTGATGTTCATGGATCCAGTTTGAAAATTAATGAAACGTGGTCCTTAAAGAAGTTATAGCTCCCTTCCAAGAGAGACTGGAAAACGAGAGAGAGTTGTAGCTCTTTGCAGGTTGTAGCCTGCGTACTGGTAAAGGACTGCACCAGTACAAAATCATTGTAAAAGAAGTTTCTAATTGAAAGAGGATAGAGATATATTGCAGCAGGTGGTTTTCACCCACATTGGGTTTCCACCTTATATCTGGTGTTCTTTGGTGTGACTATCTATTTTTCTTGTTTCATTATTATATACAAGTTAATGATCAATAAATTAATGAAGGCATATTGAAAAGAATTTAATAATACTGATTCACCCCCCCTCTCAGTATTATTTCCAACAGGACATTGTTGTTTAAGGTATGTTGTCTTTTATTTCCAAGTTGTTTTTTTCTAGGTGATTTAGGTCCAGATTAGACCATTGTATAGCATCTTATGAACAAATATCGGAGGGATGTTAGAAGCCTCTTATTTTTCCCTAAGTATAGTCCCTTATGAAAGACAAAAGGGTTGTTAGTGCATAGGTGATTTGGTCCCTAGTTCATTAAAGGATGTATAATAAAAGGGTTGTCATTTGTGCCCTAGTTTTGTGAATGAAAGAGGGTTGAATTAGAGATAAGAGGGAAACCTCCAAGCCCTAAGTATGGCCATCTTGTGAGCATCTAAGAGGGAGAAGTGGGCAGCGTTGTGAAGAACCTATGTGTTATTGTCTTTGAAGGAGTAAGAGTAGCTAGAGGGAAGATTGTTTGGTCCAAAGTTCATTGACACAGAAAAGAGATGTGGTCGGTGATAGTGGTAAATTTTTGAGCTACAGAAGGGAAAGAAAATAACTACCATATATTTTCAAGGTACACGGAATGAAACGGTTGTGGAAGCATTGCATTAGCTAGTATGTCAAGCGTACTTTGTTTAGGATAGATTGGTCATTATAGTTGTTGATGCGAAGTGCTATTTGTTGTCTTGTATCAAGATGGATTGTCAAGTCTATGATCCTTGGTATGGGAGCCCTAAGATTGTTGTATTAAATATTTGTAATATAACAAGTGTTGGGTTAAAAATCTTGCCTTTTGTACTAGTTGATTCACTGTTGTGTATTTTTCATTGTAAAAAGTAGTAGTGTTGTGGAATTTTTGTGTGTTTGTGTTCGTGATTTTAAAATAAAACAAGATTCTTGAGTGTCATGGAAATTTCAAGATGGTTTCAGGGCTATTTTCAAGGTTTGGTGAATCAGAGTGTACACAATGTACAAATCAAAATGGAGTTGGTTCCATTATTGTTGAACGACTAATAGTAATGGAAAAGTTGTTTGTTGGTTTACAATATGAGGACTAGTTGGATGGGTTGTCTAACTATTGTCCATGGAAAGAAAGGATTAAGTTGTTCTTGATGGTGAACAAGATCTATGATTTTGCTGACAAGAAGATTAAGAAACCAAATGACCCTAAGGAGTTGGAAGTGTACAAGGAGTTGGATACAAAGGTAAAGTTGATCATCCTAGATGGTGTCAAGGATCATTTGATATGTCATCTATCAGGGAAGATATCTTCCCATGAGATGTGGAAAACTCTTTAGGATTTGTTCCAGAACAAGAATAAGAACCAGTTATTTGTATTAAAAGATAAGTTGAAGAGAACCAAGATGTTGGATGGTGAAGAAGTGGCATCATATCTTACAAGATTGTCTCAGGTAAAAAATGAGCTTGTTGCCATCAGTGAGACTATTTCAAATTCTGAGATGGTGAGAACAACATTGAAAGGATTTACCGAGGAATGTAATCCCTTCATCAAAGGGATCATTTATTGAGAGAATCTACCAAACTAGAATGTGTTTTTGGATGACTTCATTCAGGAGGACCTACCAGATGAAGACCATCATAAGAAGAAGAAGACTTTTGATGATAATGTGGATCTTGCAAGGAGAATGAAGGGGAAGGAAAAGAAGGACTTGAGTAAGATAAAGTTTTTTAGTCATGGTGAATATGGTCATTATTTAACGAAGTATCCAAAGAAGAATAAGGGGAAGGAGATAATAAGTGTCGCTACTACTTATGAGCTAGATGACCTCACAAGAGGGTTGGAGGACGATAATTTTTCTCTAGTTTCTCATTTCTCCAAGAGTATCACTGATGAGAATGCGCGGTACATGGGTAGTGTGTGTCAAAGCATATGCTAGGTTCACATGATGTGTTTAAGAATCTAACTGAGTGGGACTTGAAGTTTCTCATGGTGGTTGGTGACAAAAGTGAGAAAGAGATAAGAGGATCAGGTGTAATTCCATTCAATATGGATTTAGGTTGTTTTTTGTGACTTAATAATGTATTGTTTGTACTGGAACTCATATAGAATGTTTTTTTTTCCTTAGTGATCGAGAAAAAGGGGTTTTACATGATTTTCCAGTATGGGAAAGAGAGAATCAGACCCAAAGGCTCTAACTATGTGGGAGTTGTCATTGGATTTAGGGATCATGGTCTATACTAGGTGGTAGATAAGTCTATATACCATCAGCAGAAGTAAGTGTAGGTTCTAGAAGCATTAATGGAGCCAAGTTCTAGCATGAGTGTGTAGGTTCAAAGGGAAAATCTATAATCGAAGAAGAGTTTGTGGCCATTGGGGAGTAGGGGGCTTCTATAGCTAGAAAGAAGGAACCATGGGACGACATGAAAGCTTATTATTAAAGGAAGAAGAAATATTCTTCCCAAGAAGAGTGTGGTTCATTCTAGAGGGTATGTTGTAGTGGTGAATGCCAGGAGTTGGGCTAGTATCGCTAGTAGTGGTGATGATGACAAGGTACTTCCAAGTGGTGGAAGTACCTCCCTCATTTAGAGGGAGTGTTGATTTATGTATCTTGGTAGGTACTCCCACACCATAGGGTATAGGGTTTGGGAGAAGGTTGAACCACATTGGATTTGTGGCTGATGTACCCAAGCAGTGCTTCACCCAAAGTTGCGGGTGTGAAACCAAGAGGAGTTTTGATGGTTTGACCATTGTTGCAAGTGGAGCACCCTTAATGGAGAAATGGTAAACCAAGACAACCATGAAGGCATTGATAAAATGAAGGAAATAATTTTTATTTATACGTGGTGGGATAATTGACAAGTTGTTTAAGTTGGCTTGGCTTGAAAGGTGCCCTTTGGAGGGTTATTTGTTGCACTAAGGAGCATATAAATAAGTGTGAGGGAGATTCGTTTGATCATATCACATCACAAGTGAAAAAAAAATTGTAGAAATAATTCTGAGGTAGCCACAGGCCTATAGGATCCAATTCCAAGTGAAGCAAGGATGAAGGAAGCATCTTTTCTATGCTTTTGGAAGGGGCCAAGTTTAGGAAGCTTGTTGGCCAAGTTTTCTTATGAGATTTTTTTGATGAATTGAAGCTAAATATTTGTGTATAGGCAGAGGAAATTTCAATATTATAAAGGAGGGTCGAGCCATGTTCATGAGCTTTCATGACGTGAAGTTGAAGAATGATTTCCTTGAATTATTGCATAGAGGATACTAGGCCTTGGAGAGAAAGATAGTGCAGTTGTTTGAAGTGGTTTAGAGGCCAATAATAGGGTTGGAGTACTATTGTAAAATTTCACTAACTAGGGTTGAGATACTTCAAGGAAATGCTATAGGACCATGACCTAGAAAGGAAGAAGGATATTGTTGTTTAAGATATGATGTGTTATATTTCCAATTTTTTATTTTGCGATGTGATGTAGGTCCATATCGGAAATTTGTATAGAATATTATGAATAGATTTTGGAGGGTTGTTAGTAGCATTTTATTGTGCTCTATGTGAAGTTCCTTATGAAGGATAATAAGGTTTTTAGTGGGCAAGTTGTTTGGGCCCTATTTCATTGAAGGATCGATAATAAGAGGGTTTTCATTTGTGCCCTAGTTCTATGATTACAAGAGGGTTGAGTCAGAGATAAGAGGGAATCCTCCAAGCCCTAAGTATGATTGTATTTGGAGCTACAGAGAGGAAAAAGTGGGTAGTGATGTGAATACCCTATGTGTTGGTGTCTTTGAAGGAGTAAAGAGAAACTAGAGGGCACATTGTTTGGGCCAAAGTTCACCGACACAAAAGGTGTTGTGATTAGTGATAGTAGAAAATTGCTACAGAAGGGAAGGAAAGGGACCACCAAATGTGCTTAAGGTATGTGGAATGAAAGGGTTGTGGAAGTTCTACATCAACAAGTAGGTCAAGTGTACTTTGTTCATGGTAGATTGGTCATAATAGTTGTTGATAAAAAATGCTAGTTGTTGTATTGTATCTAGGTTTATTATAAGGGCCATGATCCTTGGCATGAGAGCCCTAAGATTATTGTATTAAATATTTGTAGTATAACAAGTGTTGGGTTAAAATATTGTCTTTTTTACTAGTTGATTCATTGTCACTATACTTTCTATTATGTAAAGTAGTAGTGTTGTGGCATTTGAGTGTATTTGTGTTCGTGATTCTAGACTCAAACTATATTCTTGAGTGTCATGGAAAATTAAACAAAATATACCTATTTGAGTTCATCCTTGACCTCTTCTTCATATTATTTCATTAATAGGATGTCCCTATTTATTGTAGCATCTTGAATTGAGTCTATAATCTCGTGTTGTATGATCTTCATTATGACATATGTGGCATTCAACATTGGGCTTCAACACTTACATAAATGGTTGAGGCATTCTCTTGATTTGGCCCACATGTTTCCGTATAGGTACTTGATCATATCCTCTAAATATTACCACATCATAGGCTCAAAAATCCTATGCTTTGTTCCCAAAATTTGTGCATGAGAAATGATAACCAAAAAATATATTTTGATATCTGAAAATAGAAGGTGATATCGATATTCTGAAGTTACTTCTTAGAGGAGCCATGTTCTCTTATTTATCAAAACCTGCTTGATTGATGGTTGTAGATGCTTTATGTGGATCTATATTCATTTTTTGATCTTCAATAACTACTTGATTGTTGCTGGCAGGGGCCTTATGAGGAGCCATAATCATTTGTTGATTTTCAAGACATGAATTGTTTCTACTTGTGGATCCTTTCTCTTTATTTTGTTACCTTGTATTCTACCCCTTCCTGGAATTGCCTTGAGTGTCATTGAAATGAACATGATTGGACTAGTGCACCACTTGATTTTGATCTTCAAGGGATATACTTTTGAATGTTATGAATGTCTGATCAATCCTCTTGGAGTCATCTTCATTTGATGAGCTTGGGCTGCCATTATCCTTGGATGCCTCATAGTTTACTTGATAACCAAGACCTATTTTAATAAGTCGGGACCTCTACATGTTGATAATATGGTCTAAGGATTTAGTCCCTTTGTGGAACTTCAAATTGAGTTTCTCCAATTCTTCTCTCAAGAGGATATCTTCCTCTTCTAGTCTTTCACATAGTTTCTCCTTTTCATTTAGTTAGTCAGAGAGAAATTCCTCTACTTTTTCTTCTTCTTCTAATTAAATTTTGAGAGTGAGAATGTTGTCTTCATTTAGGGGTTTTTCTTGAAGTTGTTGCATCAATTGAATTTATTTATTCTGAGGATCCTTATTTACTTCAATGGACTTTTAAGTTGTCCCTCATAATCAACTTATGCTTTAGGTTTCTTTTTCTCAGTAATGAATAATATTTCACCCCTTTCTTTAGCAGTCATAATTTCTTTGCTTTCACTGTCACTTTGTTATTTTGAGTATAAATTATTTTTCTTACTATCTTGCTTCTTCTTTTTATGCTTACGTTTGAATCTTGACTCATTATCACTATCATGCATCTTATCATAAGGACAGCTAGATTCATAATGGCTTATCCTTCTACATTCAAAACATTTGAAAGGAAGCTTAGCTTTAAAGTTTTTGTTCCTCTCTTAAGATTTCAAATAAACTTGGATTTTTATTCATCGGAGTTAGAGTCTTCTTAATATTTTTTATTTTTCTCTTCTTTTGCTACCTTGAAAGTTTCTTCCTTGAATCTTGAATTTTCTTCCTTGATTCTTAGCTCATATGTGGAGAGAGTCCCATGAAGTTTATCCATGGACATCTTTTCTACCTCTGATAGTTCCTCAAGAGTTGATACTTTGAGATTAAATCTTGATGGAAGTGATCTCGAAACTTTTCGAGCAACATAGCTATCCTAGAATTCTTCATTGATCCCTACAATAGATTTAACTATATTGTCTACTTGAAGAAAATATGAAGCAATGTCCTCATATTCTTCTAGATTTAAACTTTAAAATTGTCTCCTAAGAGATTTCAGCCTAACTTCTTTGAATTTTTCATCCCATTCATAATAAGTTTTGAGCTTATTCCATACATTAGAAGTTGACTTGCACTGCATGACTTTGAAAAAAATTGATTGTGCCAAGATACTTAAGATATAATGCTTAGCTTATGCATTATATGTGTAGATTGCCTTCTCTACTAGATTTGTTGCAATAGTATGAGGTACTTTATATTCAGTCTCCACAATTTCTCAAACTTATGCTCCCAAGGAGATGAGAGAGTCTCTATCATTATCTTCAAAAATGCATAGTTGGTCCCATCAAACATAGGGGCCTTAGCCACTGCTATGGTCGTGGACATATTCCCTTGAACTTTAGCCTTCTAGCCTTCTAATAGTTAATTGTTCTGAAGAAAGCCTACTTTGATACCACTTGTTGGTCTAGTGGTCACACTCAAGGGGGGGCAGGGGGGGGGGTTGAATAAGTGTGACATCAATTTTACCATTTCACAACATTTCATAATCAAACAACCATATGGAAATGAATCATAAGCCTTATCACCAACTATATCAATGCATCATCAAACTACCATCATATCAATAACATATCAAGAATCCATCGCATCATAAAGAGACACAAAAATTTTACATGGAAACATATACGGGAGAAAATCACGATATTATTTTTCTTTATCTTCAATTATTTACATAGATTTGCAACCTAAGACTTGCTGGAGGAAACTACCCCCAAGATATCTAAGTTGCCACTTCTAGTAGGATACAACCTGATTGAGGAGGAAAACTTGAAAGACACAAGTAGCTACTCATTGTAGGCTACAAATTGATTTACGAACAAACTTCGATGATTAATGGGCTCCAATCTTCTCTAGGCTCCAACTTGATTGAGGCTCCAACCTGCTTTAGGCTCCAACATCAATTGAGGCACCTACCTCTTTCTTCAACTTCTTTGTGGACCTATATTTCATGTCATTTTCAACTGGGTCCACTGTCATCATAAATCACAATATGTAATCTACAACCACTACTACAAAAATCACTATCATAATATGCAACCACTATCACTACAATCACTATCACAGCTTGCACACATTGTCACTGTAATAAATAATCATATCAATCATTGTTACAAGTTTTCATAATATTTCCTATGCTCTGCTCCAACTAATTCTTCAATCTATTCACTCAAAACCATTCTCAGATCCTACTTACACCATGTAACCAAAACAACTACAACATTCTCATAAACCCTCACAAGAAAGATAAGATATTTTGGCCATCAAATAGTCATCAAAATGGAATCATACACCTCTAGTTACATTCTTCTTTGATCCCTAATTTCTCAACTTATTTTGGAAGCCAATTTGGGCTAATATTGTCCCAAACCCTCATAAAAACCATATAAAAAAATATAAATTAAATTAAGGCTTCTACAAAAAGCCTCTTTCCAGGCATGCTTCTACAAAAAGACCAAAATCCAACGTCAATGAGACAAAAGGCTCATCGCTAGCCTACTAATTATTTAAAAAAATAAAGCATATGGTGTTTTAAAAAAATCAACTTTGCCATGACAATCATTGAGGCTCGAACCTGAGTCTCAACAGTCAAAACAGAAATCCACACCAATTGAGTTGCATGATGTTCCTTGCTAGACTATGTCCTCTATTAGTATGAAATTTCTTGGAAGGTGTACCAAAAATACTTCACTTCAGTCACTGGTGACATGTGACCCTAACAACAATTTTTGGTTGCTTACGCTTCAGATCTATAATAACAAAACGAGAAAAACCTGCAACAAAAAAGACTTATGCAATCCAAAACAACAAACAACAATATATATCCAATGTAATAACGCAAATGGAAAGAATTTTAAATGAATAATAGTTTTTATTGATAACACCTGGTGAAGGAGATCTACAAAAAGGGTCCACAGACCCCCCTCCATGGGACAGGTCATTTGATGTCCTTGATGCTTCAGTAATCAATTTTCTCTCTCAATATGTGAAAAACCCAAAACAATGTGTAGAACTCAAGTGGGAGCTCAGATGAAAAGAGACAATAATGGTGATGATGATAATGATCATGGTGAAGAATGAATGGAAAAGCCTGTTATTTATAACAAAGTATTGGGCTGACCTCGAAAATGGAAAATAATAAAATAATATTGACCAAATCAAGATCTAACTGTTAGGAATACTTTATTATATTCTTTGGAGAGGGAAAATATATTCAAAATTGTCAAATATCTTTATTTAGAAATATTTCATAAATAAAATGATTTATTAATTATTTCACGAGGATTAAGAATGGTGTTAAATTGAAATAATTATTAAATAGTGATCTAACAATTATTCCAATAATAGAATTAAGGAATAATAAATAAATAATGATTTATTTAATTATTCCTAGGTGATTTAGTGAAATGTGATAAGGAATAATTATCAAATAATTACTTAATAATTATTCCTAGAGAAAATTAAATAAATAATTATTTATTCAATTATTATCATGGTTTTTTTATTTTAATTTTAGCCATAAATAATTTAATAAATGGTTTACTAAATTATTTCCCATGGTGAAAGTGATTTTACTATGATCAAATTAATCCTACATGGTGTATTTTGATCCACCTTCTTAGAAATGGTTAATTGATCATTTTTTGGTGATAACAGATTTCCCCCCAACATATGAGTGTTAGGAGCAAATCATATGACTAAAATACATTGTAGGTTACACTTTCATGAGACACCAAATAGGATTCAGAGAGAGAGAGAGAGAGAGAGAGAGAAAGAGAGAGTAATGCAAGGACGCACAAACATGGAGGGGGTGAGACCTACTAAACTGGTAGAAGTATCCTTTTATATTGGAGTACGTGACCTCAAATGAGGCGGGGGAGGCATACCCATACCCACCAAGATAGTTGAGTACAAATAATAATGGTAATCCCACCAATGTGGGACTAAGCTACAAAGTACATGATATAGGATATGTTGGCACCAATGGGCCAGAAAATAATACAATGAATCCCATATACATAATGCACCTAGTTAAACATAGGTCAGGACTAAATATAATAACATTTGAGTGCAAGAGATATAATACCCTTCAAGCTGACATGGTGGGGGGGAGAGGATCGTAACCAAAGAAGCCATGCTGAACAAGAAAGGGATCTGAAGATATGAATGGATCATTTGAAGGTGACATGCATGTTGTGGGGTTGTAAGTGATTAAAACCTAACCCATCACATCTGCAGAACTGCATCAAAGGTTGTATCAACATCTATATACATCCAGACATGCAAAGGGATACCTGAAGAGACACCCCCTCGTGAGGTCTGGAACATCTCAAACACACTTGGGAATCACTAGGACAATTGTTTGGATCACCAAACTATCAAGTGTACGATTCTCAAGCATGCGATAAAGAGTTTGCATTGAACACGTGAGAAACAAGCAAGTCAAAGGGAAATGATGATTCCCTTTCCTTGATCTAAGGTACCAAACAAATATGAAGGCTAGAACCAAGGTACACCATCCTCTAAACCACACTTTTGGAATAAATTTGCTAAACTCAACAGAAGAGGGTCTGCCAGAGTTAAGGCAATGAGGAATCCTTAACAAAGACACGAGGTATCATAGTAGAGTGATTGATGGACTGACACCATGGATGATGATGGAAGGAAACAAGATGAGTAGTGGACCGACGACATCCCTTTTCATGGCATGATATGCATGGTTGATCTGGAAGCGGCTGACTTGATTCCAGAGGGGATGGTAAATTACTCAAATGGTGGCTTTTCAAAGATGGAGCAATATAGCTGGAGGCCAAATATGAACACGATCAGATGGATGTCACACAATTATGTATCGAACACTATAGTTGGACTCAAGGGGACTTGAAACAAACTCCATAGATACAAGAGTGACTCATCTCAGATGCTCTGAACAAGGGTGACTCGATGATGTTGCCACATGGGGGAGGCCCAGAGGGGACCATAAAAACATGAGTAAATGATGGTTACTCATGAAAATAAATGAGATGTGAGTCAAAAAATGCATGGGTAAAGTGGTACCAGAGTATAGATTGCTCAAATGAAGAGATTAGATTTTAATAGGTGGCAAAGTGAGGCCTCATGGAAAAAAAATGCTTCTTGGTGAAGCGTCAAATTACCAAAAACAAAGTGAGACCAATTAGAGAACTTAGTGAGATATTTCCAATGGTTCTCATGATTTTTCAAACAGAGCTACAGTTTGGTTGCAATAGGTGACGAAAAAACTATGGTTTTTCCTATAAAAGGGATTTTTACCTCCAAATCCAATTCATTTGCATAGTGAGCTATTGGAGAATTTGGAGAGGAGGAGAAGACCCTAAATTTTGTGGAGATTGTAGCATACAAACCGACAGTCATAATCAAGATCTGCAAGTAGGAGGTAGGTGGCCTAACCTTACTCATCATATTAGAGCTTCAGCACTGTAGGGGAAACAACTTCTCTTCTTCACAGTTGGGGCACACTTCTTGGGTCCTCATCTACATTTTCAAACACAGAAACTGGGCCAAGAAGTGCATCCAATGCAGTTTTGAAGGCAAAGACTGCATTTTGGACTGCAAGGAATAACAAGATGTTTGTTGAGTTGAAGCTTTCTGCCCATGATGTGTGCCTTTGACTCTGAAATGAAAAACATAATGGTATGTTGTAGGTATGGCAGAGCTAAAGGTGTCATGGTGAGAAAGCGAGTTGGAGACCCTTTGTGCTGTTATTCAGGGGAATCAAGAAGTCAGAGGGGTTTTGGCATAGTATGGGGTGCTAAAGTTCTTGGAGAACCCTTTGATGAGGGTCAGTGAGTCCTTATTGTTAAGGATTGTGAGCTACTGGGACCTAGGTCAGGAGGCTTTTGTAGTACAGGGGCACAGGATCGAGATCATGATCTAGGACATAAATTTTCTGTCAGGATTTTCCCCCTTGGGGGGTGGTGGGGGAGATACATCTAGTGTTTCTATTAGGAGGCATATAGGAGATTTTGTTGATCATCATTGCATACTAAGTGTTTGTGCAAAGGGAACGACCCTCAGATCACTCAGAGAGGCTTGAGACACGAGCTACAATTGCAAAAATGTTGCGGGTCTTGGGTAGTCATGCCTTCTCATTTTCTTAGATGCTCCCAAAGGACCAATTCCATGCTAATCCATCACCTTCATATATTTCCACCCTTCTCTCATAATTCCTAAGATTTTACCACTCATTTTCCTTGTTGTCCTAAAATACTACCAGAAGATCCTGTAGTTACTACGGGAAACAAAAATACATAGAGCAGAAAATTATTTTTGTCATATCTTGCAAACCATGCATCCATTCACAAATTTGTTTCATGGGAAGATGCATATGGATGATGGTAACATGCCCAAGAAATTTTAGAAAATAACAATTCACAATTTTCGAGAAATGTACCTCCATCACCTACAATCATTTTTGAATTTTCGTGATATTCGTGCATCCTTTTGAAAATCTATTTCATGGGGAGATGTATATGGATGATGGTAACATGCCCAAGCAATTTCAAAAAATTCCACTACACAGTTTTCGAGAAATTGGCATCCATCACCTACAACCATTTTTAATTTTTTTTAAGATTCATGCATCCATTGGCCAATTTTTTTTTATAGGGAGGTGCATAAGGATGATGGAACATGCTTAGAAAATTTTAAGTCAATCCATTATACCATTTGGGTGCTACAGATCTTCCTATAGTTACTACAGGATGTCCTAGTTTACTATAGGATGTCCTGGTTTTCTACAAGAAACTAACTAAAGGTTATCAGAAGGTAGCGAAGGTGAAATGAAGTGTTGGTAAGGGGTATGGAAATTGTGAAAAGTGTGGGGAAGGTGAAAATCACCCATGGCTCAACGCAACACTCCAAGAATGTCATATTTGAATAAGATAGCTTTCTCATAGTAACTGGAAAATAGAGGTTTAGAATCACCAAGCTATGAAGACCTGTGTGGAAGAAAACAAAGGAAATTATCACCTCTAGAGGAACATGGATCGATCATCAACTCAACAGCAAAATGCATGCCTCTCCAACAACCATTAGGTAGGTACAGGTATGCAATATTCTTGACCTATTCCCTTGAGCATATTATAGTTAGAAATTTGTTGTCAATTCATGAGAGATGAGGTTTGATAAGCAAAGGATGGGTTAGCAACCACCTTCAACTAGTTAATACAACTAACTCTTTCCCCCATGCAATGTGAAAAAACCAAATTAAGAAGGGTGATGATTTTGAGGAATCGGGACAACAGTTAAAAGAGGAAAATTATCCAAAGGCCAAGTCACCAAAGCACTCCAAGCCTTCCATCCACTTCATAAACACTATCTATCCATCATTCATCCATCCCATTTCACCTTGAAAATTTCTTGAAAAAAACACATAGAGCACATCCTCTCCATTTTCACAAACTTACACTACTCCCTCTGAGCTCCAATATCATCCTCCAAACCCTCTAAATCATTTCTCATCACTCACATACAGTTAGAAGATCCTAAAAGAGAAGGAATGATCACTAGAGGAAGGCAGAATGGTGCTACAAGAAGGAAGAAAGGAACAAATTGTTCTAAAACCAAAAATGGTAGTGCTTTTGAGAGACCTAATCAAAACAGAGAATTCCAAGGCCATTAGGGAATCATCTAGGCCACAAAAGAGAATAAAAAGGCAACAAAAGGCAAGAATGCATTCACCATCAAAATAGAACTCAAAATCCAGTGATCAAAAGAGGCTTTCCAAGAGGTCTTTAATCTCTTTCTAGATTTTTTCCAAGGCCTAAAAGATGTTATAGAAGGGGGAGAAAGGTATGGAAGTCATGTAGAGGGCCTACCCTAGGCTCAGACTATCATTTCTTCTCAAGACAGGTTTAAATAGGTTGCTACAAGGTTTCTTGCAGTTACTACAGGAATTACTACATGATGTCCTAGTTCTTATCTAAAGGTATTTTTAAGGTTTTAGAGGTGTCCAAATGGTGGAAAAAGGAAGCAGGAGGTTGGAAAAGGATGTCAAATACCTTGCCAAACTGAAAAGAAAATAAATAAATAATAAATAATAAATAATAAATAAATATATATATATATATATATATATATATATATATATATATATATATATATATATATATATATATATATATATATATATAAGAACCCATCTTGAATAAGGGGAAGAAGGCAGGGCTAATGGTCTCAAGAAACACTATGGATTTTTCTATGCACAAAGGGTTTTGGAAAAATGAGTGAAAATTGAATGAAGGTTTTAAGGGAGAGGATATGAATGAAATGGATCTACAAGTCAACAGAGTTCACTTGCAAAGAGGAAAGTTATGTTTTTTTTCTTGAAAGACTGCTAAAAAATCATGAAAAGAACAACTACATTTTGTGCTTGTCCTTGCAGAACTTACAACCAAGATTCTTAAGAGAAAGGGGTGAGGAATTCATAAGAGAGAGGCCACCAGGGCCATGAATGAGGCACAATGAGATCACTAAGTTTCAGCAGGGGGTATGATGGGCCTATAAACTAGACATAAATTAAGACCCATATGACCATTCTTCAGCACATTAAACCTCTCTTTTTGAATTAGATAATGTATTTTTAAATTTTATTTTCATTAGGAACATTTATGGATAATTGCATATTTGTGCCTAATATTATTTATTTTGTAGAATATTGTGAATATTGGGTAGATTATGAAGATTTGGAGGAGGAGATAATTTAGGGATTTTCTCCATACTACAGGAGGATCAATATTAAATAATAAATAAAGAAGATATTCTGAAATAATTGCATAGATTCTGGAGCTCCAGTGATTGAGAAAATCTAGGAATGTGTTCCCTGTCATTTAATGCAGATTCCTAGTATTGGGAACTAGATCAACTGATTAAGCGAATTTGGTTGGGAAAGATTCCTCCTTTCATGGGGAATGCTTCCTAATAATTTTGTATAAGTACCAAGTCGAATTTCACTCTAGGGGTTGATTTTTCTTAGTCTTCTTGTGGAGAGAACTCGTATTTTTGCAGCTCCACTTTCATTTTATGCAGGAATGTAATTGTGTTGATGGAAATAATGAAGATTGGTGCCATGTTCAGCTTCTAAATCTTGGTACCCTTCATAGGACTCTGATTTTCCTTAGGATTGGCCATCCCAGGAGCCTTAGAGCCCTTTTGTATCATTTAGTTTTATTCTTTTCACTTCTTATTCACATGCATCTCTTGTTCTTGGTTTTTATATTTTTGCATTTAGTATTGATAATTTCTTGTTGTAGGGTTGGATTAAATAGTTGAATTAATTTATTTTGTAGGATCACAAGAATCATTTAATCCTTAAAATAGATTTGTAAGGTCATAGTAATCATTGAACTACTTGGATTAGTTTGTTTATTCCCAAATCTAGATTTCTGGAAGTCTCTTAGGGCAAATAACAATATATATATATATTTTTTTAATTATGCTAAAGAGATTCAATTGAGTTGATTCCACTTGAATTATATCAAAAAATTATTATAGTTAATAACAAAAATCATCCTACTTCATTTGCACTTGATTAGGTTAATCATTTGACAAATTTACTAGCTCACTAGTTCTCGAATTTCTAGATTATAGACTAATAATTTTTCTGCTATTTTTTTAGCATGGGTTAACAGAGGTACTTTTTAATGATTACACTTGGAATTAATACCTAAGAAATCATAGTCAATAAAAAAAATTTCCCATCCAATTTGGATTTGATTGTCTTGGCCATTCGGTGAAATATAGTTTTCTGTAGTAACTAGAGGATTTCCTGTAGAAGCTTTCCAACATGTATATACTTGCCTAGATTCACTCAAGAAGCTTGGTTATTGTCCCTTAGGTTTGAATTAAAACCCCTAGGCTCTAAATCAATGATTAGGGTAGACTAAAGACCGCCTAAGACTTTCCTCTTTACACATGCAAAACATTTCAGTGATTTGGGATAAGGGACAAATTTATGAAATGGATATTACAATGATGATTGCCACATCCAATGAAATCTGTTAATGGACCTACACTCTTTGAAATGTAATTATTGACATCTAATTCATGAGATTTAATTTATGCAATTGGAATAGGTTTATTTCCTTGTATTTTCTTTCTTGCAATAGGTTAAGGTATCCATTTCGAGCATTTCATTTTCTGCAATTACTTTAGGACCTGCTTTTATTACATTCACTCTATTACGTAATGACACCAAAAGGAGGACACATTGTATACTACACATATAGTGTCGATACCTCTTAATTTTGTATGAACCTTGGGTTGATAATTAAAGTTGGTAGCCTTGGGAGTTGCAACATTCTTGTTGGAGAGATGTCAAAGTATGCATTGTTTTCTTCCCTAGTTGAATAATTTATTTTTACTTTCTGAAAAACAAAAAAATTGCATTATACATCTTGCCTTTCAAGAAAAGAAAATTGCATTGCATTAGCATTCTTATTCAAAAAAAAATCTTCAACACCAAACCCCCTATTTGATCATGTGGTGCAGTAAGAGCTACATCACCATTCATTTCTGCAAGTAGAAGAAGAAGTGGTGACACAAAAGGTAGAATAAATGGATGGAGATGATAACAATGAAGAAGATCCTCATGGATTTTTCATTCAAGATTGATGTTAATGTGGACATGAAGAACATCCCGCCATCTTTGCTTCCAAACTTTCATGTTCTAAGGTCAAAGGATCTGGAAACCATTCTCTTTGAATTTGAAATTGTTTGTAGATATTATGGTTACTTAATAAAAACTCAAAAGTTGAGATTGTTTCCTTCAACATTGAAGGATGAAGCTCTTAAATGGTTCATGAGTTTAGGGACTAATTCAATAATATCATGGAATGCTATCCAAAAGATATTTCTAGAAAAATATAAAGATCATGATCTTAAAGAAAAAATCTTTAGAATGAATCAAAAAGAAGATGAGAGCCTTGAGGATCTAATAGAGAGGTTCATGTATAATGTTAAAAGGGAAAAATTACATCATTTAGGACCAGACACACTAAAAACCCTCTTAGTTAGAACAATTAGGGATGAGTGGATTTATCTCCTTGATCTCATGAGTAGAGGTGATGTGTACCAATTATCATTTGAAGAAATTTGTGAAACATGAAAACAGATATCAAGAGGAAGGGAAAGAGTAAATAAATCAACATCAAGATCGGTAAGTCAAGATAAACTTGGAAATTTGTTTGATGACTTTAAAACATAAATTTTTTGAAATCTAAGTGAACAAGTAGAAATGTTAAGAATACAAAATGAGAAAAAACAAGTTGTTGATATTTGAGTTGTCCATGCAGAATCACATGATGTTAAATATTTCCCCTTATTGCCAAGGTTGAAGGAATTTTACCAAGAGGACAATGGAGCAAGTCAATTATCAATGCAACTATGTTATGTAGCTCCAAGAGGACCATGGTAGGTTATTCAACCTTATATGATGCAAGAACCTAATTCACAATTTCAGCTTATGCACATCCATATCAAAGTAATTGGAACACACCCTTTCCTTAGCAACCTTGGTCATCTCAACCCCAAAACCAATCTTGGAAATAAGGTTGGCAAGGAACTTATGAGGGACATCCAGAATATCCTCAATATTTTCCTCAATATCCTCCATACCCAAGTCCATTTATCCCTACCATTCACCTCCACCACAACCACATCCCCAACCACATCCATCTCAAAGATCCATTCCCACTTAACTACTTGTACCACCGTTTCCAGACACACATAATGAAGTAGCTCAATCCACTTACAATGCTGAGGTACAACACTTCCAAACATACCCTCTTGATCTAAATGGTATTTATCTTAGCTCAAGAAGAGTATCAAAAAAAAGATATTCTCTTGATATCATTGAAAGACAACATGCCGAGAAAGAAGATTCAAATGAGAAGACCAAAGAATCATGGGATGCATTTGATGAAGAGAAAACATTTGAATTAGAGATTGGGAAAGTTCCCTCATGCTCCATGTATCTCTCTAATGAATGTAGGTGCTTTCCAATATCTACAAGAAACAAAAACAAGTTGGCACCAAAAGAAAAAAAATGGTCAAAATTCTAGTCAAAGGAAGTCAAACTTGGATTTTCTTCTCCTTTGCTCAGAAGGACCAAGGCCATGCCAATCCATCACCCTCATATATTTCCACCATCCACTCATCATTCCCAATCTTTTACCACTCATTTTTCTTGTTGTCGTAAAATACTACATGAAGATCCTATAGTTACTACAGGAAACAAAAATACATAGAGATAAAAATTAATTTTGTGATATCTTGAAAACCACGCATCCATTTACAAAGTTGTTTCATGGGGAGATGCATATGGATGATGGTAAAATGCCCAAGCAATTTCAGAAAATTCCAATGCATCATTTTCAAGAAATCGACCTCCACCTACAACCATTTTTGAACTTTCTTGATATTCATGCATCCATTTGAAAAGTTGTTTCACAGGGAGATGCATATGGATGATGGTAACATGCCCAAGAAATTTCAACAAATTCTAGTGCATAGTTTTTGAGAAATCAACATCCAGCACCTATAGCCATTTTTATTTTTTCTTGAGATTCATGCATCCATTGACCAAAATATTTTTATGTGGGGGTGCATAAGGATGATAACAAGATGCTCAGAAAATTTTAGGTCAATCCAGTATACTATTTGGGAGATATGGATTTAAACTGGATGTTACAGGATTTCCTGTAGTTACTAAATGATGTCCTAGTTTACTATAGGATGTCCTAGTTTTCTACAGGAAACTAGCTGAAGGCTATAGGAAGGTAGGGAAGGTGAAATGAAGTGTTTCTAAGGGATATTATAGTTGTGAAAAGTGTGGGGAAGGTGAACATCACCCATGGCCCAGTCCAACACTCTAAGAAGGCCATATTTGACTAAGATAACTTTCTCACAGTAACTAGAAGATAGAGTTTTAGAATCACCAAGCTATGAAGACCTATGCACAAGAAAAAAAAGGAAATTATAACATCCAGAGGACCAAGGATCGATCATCAACTCAGCAGCAACATGCATGCCTCTCCAGCAACCATTAGGTAGGTATAGGTATGCAATATTCTTTACCTCTTCTCTTGAGCATATTATAGTTAGAAATTTGTTGTCAATGCATGAGAAATAAGGTTTTATAAGCTAAGGATGGGTCAGCTGTCTTGGCCACCTTCAACTAGTTAATACTGTTAACACCTTCACTCATGCAATGTGGAAAAAATAAATTAGGAAGGGTGATGATTTCAAAGAATGGGGACAATAGTTAAAATACGAAACTTTTGCAAAGTCTAAGTCACCAAAGCACTCCAAGCCCTCCATCCAATTCATATCCACTATCTGTCCATCATTCATCCATCCCACCTCACCCTAAAAAGTTCTTGAAAAAAACACACATAGCACATCCTCTCCATTTTCACAAACCTACTACTCCCTTTGAGCCTAGCATCATCCTCCAAACCCTCTACATCATTTCTCATCACTCCCATACAGTTAGAATACCATAAAAGAGAAGGAATGACTACTACAGGAAGGTAGAATGTTGTTACAAGAAGGAAGAAAGGAACAAATTGTGCTAAAATCGAAAATGGCAGTCCTAAGAGATACCTAATCAAAACTGAGAACTCTAAGGCCATTAGGCAATCATCTAGGCCATAAAATAGAAGAAGAAGGCAACAAAAGGAAAGAAGGCATTCACCATCAAAATAGAACTCAAACTGCAGTGATGAAAAGAGGCTTTCCAAGAGGTCTCTAATCTCTTTCTAGCTTTTGTCCAAGGCCTAAAAGATGTTATAGAAATGGGATAGAGGCATGGAAGTCAAGCTGAGGGCCTATGCTAGGCTTAGACTATCATTTCTTCTCAAGACAGATTTAAACAGGCTACTACAGGGTTTCCTGTAGTTACTATAGGAATTACTACAGGATGTTCTAGTTCTCATCTAAAGGTGTTTTGAAGGTTTTAGAGGTGTCCAAATGTGGAAAAAGGTAGCAGGAGGTTGGAAAAGGATGTGGAAGACCTTGTGAAACTAAAAAATATTCAAGAACCGATCTTGAATAAGGGGAAGAAGGCAAGATAATGGTCTCAAGAAACACTATGATTTTTCTATGCACAAAGAGTTTTGGAAAAAAGAGTGAAAATGGAATGAAGGTTTCAAGGGAGAGGATATGAATGAAATGGATATGCAAGGCAACATATTTCACTTTCAAAGAGGAAAGTTATGTTTTTTTCATGAAAGAATGTTAAACAATCATGAAAAGAACAACTACATTTTTCTTGTCCTAACATAAATTACAACCAAGATTCTTAAGAGAAAGGAATGAGGAATTCATAGAGAGAGGCCACCAGGGCCATGACTGAGGCACAATGAGGTCACTAAGTTTCTCAGAGGATGAGAAACACTTTCAGCAAGGGTATGATGGGTCTCTAAATTAGACATAAATTAAGGCCCATCTGACCATCCTTCAACACATTAAACCTCTCATTTTTCATTAGATAATGTATTTTTAACTTTAATATGTTCATTAGGAAGGTTTATGGATAATTGCATATTTGTGCCTAATATTAATTATTTTTGTGGAATATTGTGAGAATATTGGGCAAATTATGAAGATTTGCAGGAGGAGATAATTTATGGATTTTATCCCTACTACAAGAGGATCAATATTAAATAATAAATCAAGAATAAATTCTGAAATTATTGCACAGATTCTATAGCTCCAATGATTGAGAAAATCTAGGAATGTGTTCCCTGTCATTTAATGTAGATTCCTAGTATTGGGAACTAGATCCACTAATTAAGGGAATTTGGTTGAGAAAGCTTCCTCCTTTCATGGGGAATGCTTCCTAATAATTTTGTACAAGTACCAAGTCGAATTTTACTCTAGGGGTTGATTTTTCTTAGTCTTCTTGTGGAGAGAACTCGAATTTTTGCAGCTCCACTTTCATTTTATGTAGGGATGTAATTGTATTGATGGAAATAATGAAGATTAGTGCTATGTTTAGCTTCTAAATCTTGGTATCCTTCATAGGACTTGATTTTCCTTGGGCTTGGCCATCCCAGGAACCTCAAAGCCTTTTTGTATCATTTACTTTTCTTCTTTTCACTTCCTATTCACTCACATCTCTTGTTCTTAATTTTTCTATTTCTACATTTAGTATTGATGATATTTTATTGTAGGATTGGCTTAAATTGTTGAATTAATTTATTTTGTAGGATCACAAGCATCATTTCATCCTTAGAACAATTTTTGAAGGTTATAGTAATGATTGATCTACTTGGATTAGTTTGCTTATTCACAAATCTAGATTTATGGAAGTCTCTTCTGGCAAATAACAATGAACATTTGATAATTTTTTAGCATACTAACAAGCTTCAACCAAGTTTATTCCACTTGAATTATATCAAAATAAAATTCTAGTTAATAACAAAAAATACCCTATTTCATTTGAACTTGATTAGGTAAGGCATTTGATAGATTTACTAACTCACTAGTTCTCCAATTTCTAGATTTTAGAATAGTAATTTTATGCTATTTTTTAGCATGGGTTAACAAAGGTATTTTTGAGTGATTCCACTTGGAATGGAGACCTAAGACATCCTATTCAATAAAAAAAATTGTCCCATCCAATTTGGATTTGATTTTCTTGGTCATTCGGTGAATGATAATTTCCTATAATAAATCTGTGGTTTCATGTAATAACCACAGGATCTCCTGTAGTAGCCTTCCAACATGCATATACTTGCCCAGGTTCATTCAAGAACACTACTTATTGTCCCTTATGGTCGAATCAAGACCCCTAGGTTCTAGATGAATGGTTAGGGAAGGCTAAATACCACTTATGACCTGCATCTTTACCCATGCAAAACATTTCAGCGATTTGGGCTAATGGACAAATTAATGAAATGGATAATACAATGATGATTGTCACATCCAATAAAATATGTTAATGGACCTAAACTCTTTGAAATGTAATGATTGACATTTAATTCATGAGATTTTATTTCTTGTAACAAGTTAAGCTTTCCATTTCGAGCATTTCATTTTGTGTAATTAGTTTAGGATCTGATTTTCTCACATCCACTCCATTACATCATAACATCAAAGGAAGGAGACATTGTATGATGCACATATAGTGCCGATACCTCTTAAGTTTGTATGAACCCTGGTTTGATAATTAAAGTTGGTAGCCTTGGAGTTGCAACATTCTTGTTGCAATATAAAGGCTCTTCAACAAACAAACATATCACAACATCATATTCAGCCTCATTATTGGTGGCAGATCCAATGCAGACGTTGTTGGAGTGAACTGACGAATGCAAGGGGGTGAAAATGGCCCAAGCTATCGAGGCTATATTCTTGGAGAAGAAACAAACACCATCGGCATAACCGATATGAGGTGTGGATGATGGATCCATCTAAAAGACACAAGAAGACAATGAATAAGATGGTTGGGGATGCAAGCTACCTAAGTACACAAAAAAGAAAAAGAAAAAATGATATACACATTTCAATGGGAAATGTTATGGGTAAAATTTCTTGAGGTAGAGTGCATTGTGAGGGTTAGGAAGGATTTCTCCTTCTAGACCCTCTAAAAGGTATGCCCCTCTTCCCAAACACTTACGGATGATGTAAGGTCCTAGCCATAGTTGCTTAAACTTCCCATACCCCATACATCATGACCTTGGTCATAAAAAATAACAAGATCGTCTTCATGGAAGGTATGAGAGTGGAATTTTTTATCATACTGAGATTTGGTGTGCTTTTTTTCTGCTTCAATGGTTTGTAATGCAACAAAAAAATCTTTATTAGTGCCCTCAAGCACGATAAGTCATTTTTCTTGAGGTCGAGTGTCTCGAAGGATTTTGATGACAAGGTGGAGGAAGGGGATTTCACACTCGATTGGTAAGACTGCCTCCTCTCCAAAAATGAGGTGGAAAGGAGTCAACCCAGTGGAAATTTTGACAGAAGTTCTATAGGCCGACAAAGTTGGGAAGAGAATAATATGTCAGTTGGTCTTGTGTTTTTTCACCATCCATTGAAGCATTGTTTTGATGATTTTGTTAACAACTTTAACTTGGCCATTGCCTTGGGGGTAATAAGATGATGAATATTGGTTTTTGAAGCTCAATAGAGGGTATAGATCATGCCATATCTCATCTCCAAAGTATCAGCTATGATCAGAGACCAATTTTTTTGGAACCCCAAATCGAGTGATAACATGGTTAAAGAAAAATAGGGACATTAGTCGTGGTGTTGTTGAACATTAGATTGGATTTAGCCCATTTGGTGAAATAGTTGATGGCCATGATAATATACTTACATTTATTAGTAGATGGGGGTTGATACTCCATAAAGTCAACACCCCATTTATAGAAAGGACTGGTTGCGATGACATGATGGAGGGGAGCGGATAGAGCTCGCACCTTTGGGGCATATAACTGGAAATTGGGACAATGTTTGGCTACCTCGATGCAATTTATAAAGAGAGAACTCTAAAAAGAATTGATATGTATGATTTTCTAGGCAATGGCCATTCCGAAGAGGTGACCACCACAAGCACCACCATAGTAGACATTGAGCACTTTCTAAACTTTAGCATGAGTGAGACAACAATAGAGGACATTGTTGACATCGCAATAATAAATATCGTCATTGATGAGGAGGTAGCAAGGGGTTTTATGTCAAATACATCAGTGATCATCATGAGTGAGATGGGGGGGAATTTTTGGGTTCGAAAATAGTTAAGGATGTTGCCATACCAAGGATGATCTGAGGTAATGGAAAACAAGTGTTCATCTCGAAGATCATCATTTACTGGTGGATTAGGTGCACTAGTGGAAAATTCAGAAATGAATCCAGTAAGGGCTAAACCTTTCTTACTCTTGGGTTTGACAAATTTGAGATTGAATTCTTGAAGGATACTGATCCAACAAACATACTTCTTGCTAATGATCTTTCGACTCAACAGGAAGTCCATGGGATTGGAATTGGTCATAAATTTGGTGGTACACGTAAGGATATAATGACGAAGCTTTTGAACAGAGAACACGAAAACCAGTAACAACTTTTCTTCGTGTGAATAGGATACAAGGGGACCATGAAGTTTCTTACTGACATAATAGATGACATGCTCATTTCTAGCACAATATTCTTGGATTAGGAGCCCAACGACTGAATAGGCGAATGCAAAGATATACAAGATGAAATCCCCCTCAAGGTTAGGTGGACTGATCAAGGGAGCAAGAGTGAGAGCACATTTGAGGGCATCAAAAGACTATTGAGTTTTGTCATCCCAAACAAATGGAATGTTAGATCGTAGGATTCTAAGAAACCTATGCACCATGGTGGCATAGTCAGGGACAAACCTATGAAGAAAGTTGGATTTGCAACTGGAAAATAGTACAAGGAGGAGGAATTCCAAGAATGGCTTGAAATTTGAGAGGGTCAAGAGTGATACCATATTCTGACATAATGAATCACAAAATTCGGCCAACAAGAACACAAAAGACACACTTAAGGTCATTTAGGTGAATGCTATACTTACAACATTGAAGAAACATGATACACAAATCATGAAGGTGTTGCAACTAAAGTTTGGAACGAGCGATGAGATCATCTAGATATGAAAGGATAATATGATCTAGGTCTTGAAAAAAATAGGACATGGCACACTAAAAAGTGGCCCCAAAATTATTTAAACTGAAAGGCATGACCTTAGAAGTTGTTATCACATAGATTGACCTCAGGCTGAAGGGAGACAATTCTAGGGTAACCACAAACCATGCTTAACCTAGTAGCTAGCCCTACTAGGTCAGGAGAGGGCTCTCTCCTTATGGATATCAGTCAAGATGAATGGATAAGGAAAAATATTTTATGCTAGGTATAGTATCTCAAGGGTTTTGATTGAAGTTTTTGGTGTTTTTTCCAGATCGGGAGGAGCTGGGCAATTTAGGTTTGGGAAACTAAGTCAAAATTGCACGAGATTATATGGGGCAAGGTAGGTATGAGCTTCAACACCTTAGGCTTGATGGGGTGAAATGATAGACTAAAGAGGAGCTAAGAAGGGCATGAGCAGCTCATGAATCCTTCCTAAATAGTAGAAAAGACATTAAATACTTGTGTTTTCCCAAGGCAACGCATTAAAACCTAATGTATTCCACCTATCCGACTTGAAAACAACCAATTAGAAGTAATTATATGAAAGAGGCATACATAAATAACATGGGAACATAATAATAGAAGAAGAAACACATGCTAAAGGCCATACCACAAGCATCCAATAAAAATAGCTGCAACTTTATTAGTTTCCTACAAAGTGATATGTGTTCAATACATGAGCATCCAGCTGAATCCAACTCTTGTAAATGAGAAAGAAAATAAATTATATAGAAATTAAAATCCCTCATCCTAACCATCAAGGGTCTAAACCATGAGAAGAGGAGTTGTTTCAACCATTTCCAAACAAGGGCCAGGAATCTAGGCAGTCAAACAACTTGCCTCTAAAAGAAGGGAAACTGATTCATTACCCTCAAAACCACTTTCATCTAATGAATCTACCATATACTAGAGTTTTACTATTATATTTACAAACCATGGCATTTATTACATCAGAAAATTCACCTCCATGAGAGAGAAAACAAGAAAATGGTCGAAATTTAGCAAAACAGGCATCCTGAGTAAAAATGCCCTACGCGCAATGCCACTAGTCCTAAGCACAGTGCCACTTTGAGTCCACTTTTGGAGGTCTTTACGTCATCCAAATTTAGCCCAAGATAGCCCATTGGAAATATGTTGAAGTCTAGTTTTTGGAACACCTAGAATTTCTAGATTTGGAGCTCATTTGCCCCCTCAAAAACCATTTCTCCCAAGGCTACTTCTATGTGTCCAAAAATTGGCAGAAAGGTCAAATTTGGAGTGTTTTTGGACCTTTTTGTGGACTGAATCTACTTCAAAATTTCTGAAAATTTGTAGGGTACATGTTCTTGATGCCAGGAATCCAAAACTGTAAACCATTTATGCATTGGGTGCCCCCAGAAAAAGCGACACTACGCTTCTGGGCAAATTTTCTGTGTTTTGTATTTCCAAAATTTCAAAATGCAAAATTTCTTCAAAATCTACCCAAATTTGGCATGAGACACCACCATCAACTTCTTTGATGGGCTAGGGAGGCTTCATCCAACATCTCCAATCTATCTTTCTCCTTTTTTCCTTCCAAATCTCTCCTTAGCCTAGCATTTAACTTTCTAATCCCTATGTTAAAAATTTTGTTGCGGGTCATATAATGGTATGCCATGTGTCTGAGCATTTTCTTATCCTTGTTGGCCTTCTCAATGAGCCCTTCTAGATGTATGTTGACTCTCTCAAGCCATGTTTCCCTATCATTTTCAATCTTCTGCTCAATAGGAGTCAATGTGACATGAGCCTCTTTGGCAATTTGCCTATTTGCTTTGATCATTTCCAGCTCCATGAGGACCTGTTTGTCACTCAACTATTTGTTTTCTTGTTCCAAGTATTTGATGATGAACTTGGATCTCTCTAATTTGTCTGCCAAAGCTTGTATTTGAGCTTCCCTTTCCTGTATGATAATGCCTTTGATGATTTCTTCATCCTGAGCCTCTAAGTCAATGATATTAACTCCATGATGAGTATAGCACAACTGTGGCTCCTCATGCTCAATAAAGTCAAAATCTCTTTCCTCCTCATCACCAAGGTTCTCCTCCTACACTTTTTCCTTGCCTTTGCTCAACTGTTTAACCTGTACTTGTTTTTTCGATGTAGAAGGCAAAACCCCTTCCACACCTTGTGGAGATAACATTTGCCTGTGGACTGATGAAGAAGGCAAGGTCCCTTCCACATCTTGTGGAACAAACACTTGCCTAGCAGCTGCAAAAAGTCTCCTTGTGCCTCTCTGTTATGTCAAGTACACTAGCACCTTAGCAGTTTTGGTTTCTTTAACCTCTTCCCTTATTTCCCCATGGCTAGAAGGCCCACCTTTTTCTTGATGCACTGGTGAAGGGATCTGTGGACCTCTGAACATCTCATGAGAAATGAAATTCTCTCAAGGAATGTTAAGAAGACTAAGATGGTGAAGAACAATGATTTTGATCAAAGAGTAATGATATATGTTGTTCAATTGTTGAGGGTATGGCTTCTTCTGCACAAGGTAAGCTATTTTGTCAATTTTTCTAAACAAGAAATATGGGAGATTCATCATCTTTAACCTGGTTAAGTGCATGAGGAATCTAATATGGTAAGAACATAACTGGGAGAATCTGCCTTCACAAGTGAAATATTTGATGATAAGCCTCATCAAAAGAACATACCCATTCTCCAAAAATTTAAAGGGGAAAAGCCTCTTCACCTGGTTTCTATACTGAGGCTTGATGCAAGGCTCATAGTAATGCTCATTAAGGTCCTGAGCCTTGTACCATTTCTCACCAACATTAGGAATTCTAGTGGCCTCTGAAATGACAGTTGGTGATATTGTGAAGGTTACTCTAGCAAGTGTCACCTCATAGTTATGCAAATGAGCCACAAAAACTCTGGCCAACTAATGATGAAACTAAGCTCTTTCCACTAGTTCACATAATTCAAAACATCCAAGTTGTCTGAAACAAGAGACTACAAGTGGGCAAGCTTGAAATTCTCTTAAACTGGTGGGCTCTTCTCTTCTGATTTTTCCTCCCTTGTGAGGCTTTCTCTGCTTAGGTCTCTCTATAAAACTGTCATTGGTTGTCTCCTCATCATATTCAAAATCACTTCCTCTGTCCATGGTTTCACTGTTTAATTTCACAAAATTTACAATGTAGAGAGACCAATATGAATGGAATGAGGGGTAGGCTCTAGGGTTTATGAGTGATTGTATGTATTTATAGCTAGGGCACAAAATATGAGAATGAGAGGAGGGTTTATGGGGATGAAAAACAAGTGATGAGAAGTAGGTGAGGATGGAGGAGATGATATGTGGAAGGCTATGTCTATGAAGCTACGTAGTAAAATATGTTAGAATATTATATATATTACGGAGCAATGGAACACATAAAATATTGCAGAAAATATAAACACAGAAAACGCACAAAACAAGAGAGACACAGATATACGTGGTTCACCCAATTTGGGCTACCTCCACCTTGAACAGCCAGTCCTTCCTTTCTATTATCCAACAAAATGAAGAGACACAACCTACAACAAATCCACTGTAATATCCTCTGTCTTCTCTCACAGTTCTCACCTCTCTATTTCTCGCTCACATAGAATACCATCTATCTCATGCCTCAAATTCAGATGCCCTCATATACAAAGAGAGGTTTCCTTCTAGGGGCAAAAAACCCATAACTAAACATAAGTTCTACCGTCAGAATCATCCGCCTAATGAACGACCCGATTGACTAGAAATTACTATACTTTTACAAGGCAATTTTACAGCTGTTTTTAGCTTCGGGGGCACTGCCCCCGAAACCCCCGCCAATGGGGGGCTCCCAAAGGTCGCAGCCGCCCCCCCTGGACCCCCCGTGCAACGAATATTTTACGGGCGGCATTGTCGCCCCCATTTTGAACTGGGGTCCAATGTGGTGGTACTTTTGAATATAGAAGATAATCAGGCTCCACACCCAACAAAATAAACCAAATGATTTAGGGTTTATGGTGAGAATTAGGGTTTTATGTAATGAGTATAAACTTATGAAACTCTTAACATGTGCAAATCAAATTGGAGGGAGAGGAGTGATACTTACTTTCCAAGTGTGGAATTGGAGGAAATTTGGCATAAAACTGAAGTTGGGAGTGTTTTTTGGGTTGGCTGGTCTAAGTGCAATGCCACTACCCAGGTGCGCAGCGCCACCCTCTAAGCGCAGTGCCCATTATATTTTGAATTGAGCAAATGGCCCCTAAGCGCAATGCTTGGCTCTAAGTGTAGTGCCCTCCTCCCTAAGTGTAGCGCCAGGCTAAAAATGTCAAAAGTGCAGCGTTTTACTCTCTAAGCATAGCGCCTGACTTCCTTGATCATTTGATTTTTTTCTCTCCTTTGGTTTTTGCAAACATGGCATAATGATTTTGAAACTAGGATGGGAGGGTCTTATATGAACTCCATTTGATATTTTCTTTTGAAAATTCCACCTTTCTAATGTCTATTTATCCTTTTTAATACTCTATTTTTCATGCTTGTTTTCTTTTTATCTTGCAGGTGGATTGGTGCTCAAGATGACTTGATTTTTGTAGTGGCAGGTGATTGGCAACATGAAAATATGCTTAGGAGCAGCTGTGAACCAATATTACATTTGAAAAGATAAAATTACATCATAAATGAAGATAAAAACAAAATACTCTGTTTTCACCTCAAAACAAGTTTTGAGGTGAGAACTACATTCAGATTCCAAAATGATAAATTATGGCTTTATCAATCATTATTTGTCTCCTCATGTCCTTGCTGATCATTATTGACATGTAATTATTGGATTTGACCATGGTGGGACCCCAAAACCTAATGAGACCAAACCCTAATACCTAATGAAATGAATTGCAAAGTGAACATGAGCCATGACTAAAATATATGAAAGAGGACCAGCAAGTACAGGTCATCAGGGAAAATTTTGAAGAAAACCCTACCATCAGTGAATCCATGACCTAATGGAATGCAAACTCATCAGTGAACAAATTTTGATCACTAATGGCAGTGTGAAGACACTGAAACTAACATTGGATCCAATGGGGATGGTAGCTCCTTGGAGGTGCCAAGAACACCGTAGACTTAGTAGCCTTATCCATTGGGCATGGAGTAAAAAAAAATCTCAATCTGAAATACATGACTAAAAATTGACGACTCGTTGACACAAACTAACTCTGAAATTGACTGAACCATGCTCACTTCTGTGAGCTTATTAATCACACCCTACTCTAAGTGATCCATTCCTCACCTAATCAAGTGAAATGAAACAACCAATGCGGAAAAGTAAGCATTCTGGCTGATATTTTTATTCTTCGTAAGTGCTTGTTTATGAAAAACAAGAGAAAACTACTAAAAGGAAACTCCCATGAAAACTTGTAAATAGATCCAAATTTTCCGAGATTGAATAATATGGATTCTCTATCTGACTCCAAAAATATTGCATAAGGATCTTGAAATTCATGTGCATTGAGACTTAGCTCATCCAATGGATTACTTTTCTTATCCTCACACCATGAATGCAAACTTTCATCTGAGCTTTGTGATGAGACTCCTGATCAAAATGACAAAGAAACCAATTGTCGGATCAAGTTTGTATCAATACTTTTTTCAAGCTCACAATTAGCTAATGAAGAAGGACTTTGACTACAAACATCATCCAACACATCAACTATTGGACCGTGAAAAACTTGAAAGGACTGTTGCAACCCATTTTGTATTGGTTCTAATGAGATTGCATGATTTTCTATAGGCTACTCATTTGAAGATATAATATGCAAATTTCCCTTCAAAAACTAAAATGATTCAAAATAGAATGGTACGGAATCATCTTGCATCATTTGATCATATGTTCCAGCTTCCAAGTCTTCATCTACAACCTGACATTCAATGGCATTCGGTGGCTGCAAATCTAGATATGAGAAGTCTTGAACAAGGATTTCATTGCCCTGTAGATGGTCTAGATCAAAATTTATTGACAGTTGATTTTTGATTGCACGAAAATTGTTTCTGATAAACTGAAATGAAGTAAAACAAAAAGGAAAAGATCCTTCACTTCTAAATTTGTTGCACTTTCCTCGTCACTTCCATAGATGATGTGCATCAGTTGATCACTGTATTCAAGCTGTTGAAAGTGAATTTCCTCCTTCCAGAAACTAGCTGTTGATTTGTCTGCAATGCTAGCTTCTATTTGGAGAACATAATCATCATCATACTAATCAAAATTAGGCAAATCATTAGTATAAAACACATCATCAAGCATACATGTCATATCAACAGATCTCTCTTCTGCAAGCTGATCTATAAAACAATCATTATCAGATGTATGACAACCGAGATAAGAAAGAAAATATTTTGGATCAGCCACTTGTTCTTCTCCAATTAGCAAGCCATAGTCTTGAACATCATACTCATTCCTTGCGGTGATCTTTTGCATCATATCTTCCATTGTACTTACCAAAATGTTGAGCTTTACCTCTAAAGATGTTCATTCCTTTGGATCTATGTTCTTCATCTCTTCTTCCTTCAACTTTGCCCTTCTGATCAATAGATTAGCCTCTACATCTACAACATTGTTTTACATCTCTTCAAGTGTTGCAAGGTTCCTTTCTCTCAGTTGAAACTTGATTTCTAGATCAAAGGCTTCCGGGTAGTGTAAGAGAGCAGACCTAGGAGGAGGCCTTATATTAGCAGTTATCAAAAAATATACTTGGTTAAACCTGGCAGAAAACTATTGTATTGTCTCCCCTGGCTGTCTTTTCAGCTAGTTATACTCTTCTAAAATCAAGAAAGGGTTTTGTTTGACCACCCACTTATCAAGCAAAATTTTGAAAAACTGTTGGAATTCTAAGATGCTCACATCAGGCAGGGTTTTGAACCAACTCTTGACTTTGCCTTGCAAAGAAAGAGCAAAAATGCTAATACTGATGTGCTCTTCATCAACTTAAAAAAAGGTCAAGAAAAGACTCAAAATTCAGTACATTTCTCTCAATAGTGATGGTGTCACATTCACTATCAAATCTTGGTAGATATAGGTAATGATTTTTAGGGAAAGCATGGGATATAGGAGGTAAAATCATAGGCTTATACCTATTCGGAATTTTACAAGGCATAGGAATATGTACAGAAGGTGTAGAATCAGTCTTGGTCTCTTAAGGCTCATCAGTTTGAAGATGGTCATCATAAGATTCAAAAGAAGGGTCTTGATCAAGATCAAAGGCATGTGAATATTTCGTATTCACAATCTTCAAAGGGAAAGAATCAAATGACGATCTAGGATCTTTTCTCAAATACAGTATACTTCGTAAACCCTTCTTGACATTCTCGGGAAAAGAGAAGAAATAATTTATAACAAAGAATATAATGTCTTGGATGAAATTCCAACTTGAATACTTGATCTTTCCATATTGTCCTTTCATATTTTTGTTGGTCAAGTTCATCCTCGAGTGGAGTCCTTGGATCTAATCTTCAAACTAATTTAGAGTCACCAGGTGAATGATTTCAGCCTTCCGGTGTCTGATTGTTGTCCACCATCAAGAATCAGATCTAAACTTGATAGATTTTACTGAGGAACATAAAACTACGTTTCACTAGTATGGTCACCACTATGTATCACCTAAATTGACCTCAGGTTGAAGGGAGGCAATTCTAGGGTAACCACAAACCACACTTAACCTAGTAGCTAGTCCTATAGGTCGAGAGAGGGCTCTCTCCTTATGGATCTCAGTCAAGATGACTGGATCAGGAACAAGATTTTATGCTAGGTATAGTAGGTCAAGGCTTTTGATTGAAGTTGTTTGTGTTTATTCCAGATCAGGAGGAGCTGGGCAATTTGGGTCTAGGAAACTAAGTCAAAATTGTAGGGGATTCTATGGGGAAAGGTAGGTATGAGCTTCAACACCTTAGTCTTGATGGGGTGAAATTCTAGACTGGTGAGGAGCTAAGAAGGGTATGAGTAGGTCATGAATTCTTCCTAAACAGTAGAAAAGACATGAAATACTTGTGTTTTCCCAAGGTAAACCATTAAAACCTAATGTATTCCACCTATCTGACTTGAAAACAACCATTCATAAGCCATTATATGAAAGAGTTATACATAAATAACATGAGAACATAATAACAGAAGAAGAAACACATGCTAAAGGCCATACCATAGGGATCCCATAAAAATAGCTACAACTTTATTAGTTTCCTGCCAAAACTACTACAAAGTGATATGTGTTCAGTACATGAGCATCCAACTGAATCCAACTCTTGCAAATGAGAAAGAAAATACATGATATAGACATTTCAATCCCTCATCCTAACCATCAGGGGTCAAAACCATGAGAAGGGGAGTTGTTTCAACCATTTCCAAACAAGGACTAGGAATCCAGGTAGTCAAACAACTTGACTCTAAAAGAAGGGAAACTAATTCATTACCCTCAAAACCACTTTCATCTAATGAATCTACCATCTACTAGAGTTTTACTATTACATTTAAAAACCATGGCATTCATTACATCAACAAATTCACCTCCATGAGAGAGAAAACAAGAAAATGGTCGAAATTTAGCAAAATAGTCATCCTAAGTAAAAATGCTCTACACGTAGTGCCACTGGTCCTAAGCACAACACCACTTTGAGTCCACTTTTGGAAGCCTTCCCATAATCCCAATTGAGCCTAGGATAGCTCATTAGAAATATATTTAAGTCTAGTTTTTGAAAAACCTAGAAGTTCTTGATTTGGAGCTCATTTGCCCCCTCAAAAACTGTTTCTCCCAAGGCTACTTCTGTGTGTCCAAAAACTGGCAAAGAGGTCAAATTTTGAGTGTTTTTGGACCTTTTGGTGGACTAAATCTGCTTCAAAAATTTTGAAAGTTGGTAGGGTGCATGTTCTTGATGCCATGAATCCAAAAATGTAAACCATTTGTGCTTTCCAAAATTTCAAAATGACAAAATTTCTTCAAAAGCTGCCCAAATTTGGCATGAGACACCACCATCAACTACTTTGATGGGCTAGGGAGGCTTCAGCCAACATCTTCAATCTATCTTGCTCCTTTTTTCCTTCCAAATATCTCCTTAGCCTATCATTTAACTTTCTAATCCCTATGTTACAAATTTTGTTGTGGGTCATATAATGGTATGCCATGCGTCTGAGCATTTTCTTATCCATGTTTCCCTTCTCAATGAGGTCTTCTAGATTTATGTTGAATCTTTCAAGCCAAGTTTCCTTATCATTTTCAATTTCCTGCTCAATAGGAGTCAATGTGACATGAGCCTCTTTGGCAATTTTCCTATTTGCTTTGATCATTTCTTGTTCCATGAGGACTTGTTTGTCACTCAACTTTTTGTTTTCTTATTCCAAGTATTTCATGATGAACTTGGGTCTCTCTAATTTGTCTTACAAAGCTTGTATTAGAACTTCCTTTTCCTGTATGATAATGTCTTTGATGGTTTCTTCATCTTGAGCCTCCAAGTCAATGATATTAACTCCATGACGAGTATAGCATAGTTGCGGCTCCTCATGCTCAATCAAGTCAAAATCTCTTTCCTCCTCATCAGCAAGGTTCTCCTCCTACACTTTTTCCTTTCATTTTCTCAATTGTTCAACCTATAGCTATTTTTTTGATGTAGAAGGCAAAGCCCCTTCCACACCTCGTGGAGATAACATTTTCCTATGGATTGATGAAGAAGGCAGGTCCCTTCCACATCCCATGGAGAAAACGCTTTCCTAGTAGCTACAAAAAGTCTCCTTATGCCTCTCTGATATGTCAAGTACACTGGAACTTAAGCAGTTTTGGTTTCCTTGACCTCTTCCCTTGTTTCCCCATGGCTAGAAGGCCCACCTTTTTCTTGATGCACTAGTGAAGGGATTTGTGGACCTCTGAACATCTCATGAGCAATGAAAGTCTCTCAAGGAATGTTAAGAAGACTAAGATGGTGAAGAAAAATGATTTTGATCAAAGAGTAATGATAGATGTTGTTCAACTGCTGAGGGTATGGCTTCTTCTTAACACAAGGTAAGCTATTTTGTCAATGTTTCTAAACAAGAAATATGGAAGATTCGTCATCTTTACCCTGGTGAAGTGCACGATGAGTCTGATATGGTAAGCATACAACAGGGAGAATCTGCCCTCACAAGTGAAATATTTGATGATAATCCTCATCAAAGGAACATACCTGTTCTCCAAAAATTTAAAGGGGAAAAGCCTCTTCACCTAGTTTTTGTACTGAGGCTTGATGTAATGCTCATCAAGGTCTTGAGCCTTGTGCCATTTCTCACCAACATTATGAATTCTAGTGGCCTCTGAAATGATAACTGGTGATATTGTGAAGGTTACTCCGGCAAGTGTCACCTCATAGTTATGCAAATGAGCCACAAAAAGTCTGGCCAACTCATGATGGAACTGAGCTCTTTCCACTAGTTTATAGAATTCAAAACATCCAAGGTGTCTGAAATAGGAAACTGCAAGTTAGAAAGCTTGCAATTCTCTTAAACTGGTGGGCTCTTCTCTTATGATTTTTCCTCCCTTATGAGGCTTTCTCTGCCTATGTCTCTCTACAAAACTGTCACTGGTTGTCTCCTCATCATATTCAAAATCACTTCCTCTGTCCATGGTTTCACTATTAAATTTCACAAAATTTATAGTGTAGAGAGACCAATATGAATGGAATGAGGGGTAGGCTCTAGGGTTTATGAGTGATTGTATATATTTATAGCTAGGGCACAAATTATGAGAATGAGAGGAGAGTTTATGGGGATGAAAAAAAAGCGATGAGAAGCAGGTGAGAATGGAGGAGATGATATGTGGAAGGATGTAGCTATGAAGCTATGTAGTGAAATTAACCAAATGATTTAGGGTTTATGTTGAGAATTATGGTTTTATGTAATGAGGTGAAACTTATGAAAATCTTAACATGTGAAAACCAAATTGGAGGGAGAGGAGTGATACTTACTTGCCAAGTGTGGAATTGGAGGAAATTTGGCGTAAATCTGAAGTTGGGAGAGTTTTTTGGGTTGGCTAGTCTAAGCACAGTGCCACTACCTAGGTGTATAGCGCCACCCTCTAAGCGCAACACCCATTATATTTTGAACTGAGAAAAGAGCCCCTAAGCGCAATTCTTGGCTCTAAGCGCAATGCCCTCCTCCCTAAGCACAACGCCAGGCTAAAAACTTCAGAAGCGCAACATTTTACTCTCTAAACACAGCGCCCGACTTCCTTGCTCATTTGACTTTTTTCTCTCCTTTAGATTTTGTAAACATGGCATAATGATTTTGAAATTAGGATGGGAGGGTTTTATATGAAATCCATTTGATTTTTTCTTTTGAAAAACCCACCTTTCTAATGTTTATTTGTCCTTTTTAATACTATGTTTTTCATGCTTGTTTTCTTTTGCTCTTGCAGGTGGATTGGTGCTCAGATGACTTGATTTTTGCAGTGGCAGGTGCTTGGCAACATCTCAAGATGCTTAGGAGCAGCTGGGAACCAATATTACATATGAAAAGATAAAATTACATCATAAATGAAGATAAAAACAAAGTACTATGTTTTCACCTCAAAACAGGTTTTGAGGTGAGAACTACATTCAACTTTCAAAACGATAAATTATGGCTTTACCAATCATTATTGGCCTCCTCATGTCCTTGCTGATCATTATTGGCTTGTAATTATTAGATTTGAACATGGTGGGACCCTAAAACCTAATGAGACCAAACCCTAAGACCTAATGAAATGAATTGCAAAGTGAACATGAGCCATGACTAAAATATATGAAAGAGGATCAACAAGTACAGATCAGGAGGGAAAAATTTGAATAAAACCCTACCATTAGTGAATCCATGACCTAATGGAATGCAAACCCATCAGTATGGGACTCCTACCTTGAAATGCAAAAGAGCAGATTTTGATCACTGATGGTACTGTGAAGACACTAACACTAACATAAGTGAAAGTTCCCCACGGACTACTGAAGGTGGTTTTAATCTGATCAGCATAATGGTTAAGTATTTGGTTATATCTGGAGAATCCATCCATAAAGGAAAGAACCTCATGCCCCATACACTCATCAATGATTTGGTCTATGAAGGGTGTGGGAAATTTATCTTTGGGACAAGCTTTGTTCAGATTGCAAAATTCTATGCAGACATGAATGATACCTTGTTTATTTAGTATGTGAACAGGATTGGACACCCATGTGGTGTATTCGATAGGATAGATGAAACCATCCTGCTTGAGCTTATTGATATGTATAGGAATTTTCTTTTGGTGAATATGGATGGCATCGGGCCAAGTGTCGACATGATATTCAACAATGGCGGGGTCAATTCCAGGAATTTCAAAATAAGACCAGTTGAAAACATCATAGAATTCCTTGAATAAATTAGTGTAAGCATCAATTTCTTTCAGGGTGCATTTTTCCCCCAAGATGACATTTTCTTTGATCCATGGTTTATTTGAAATGTTAATTTTGATGGTAGGGAAACTTTTAGCAATATTTCCTTCTTCAAAATCATCTGGGGTAGGAATGGGGATTTTAAACCAATCAACTTGACATGAATGAAGTATTTTGATTCCACAACATATTGATCATGCGTTTTGTGCAAAAGGAATTACATACAATGGTGAATATCATCCCAAGGATAATCAGTGGTGGTCATGGCTTCCATGATGTCTTCATCAGAATAGAATATGGGGGGACTAGCATAAGAGAGAATACATGATGAAGAGGAGCTACCTGAGGTATCTTCATCAGACACAAGGCTCACATATGCACCATCAAGCCTAGGAGATAGGTGACTAGCAGATGTGACATCTACCAATGTTGAGACCGAAGTGTTTGTCAAAGAAGGTTCAACAGAATCAATACAGGAGATGTCAAGAGAGTCCCAATATATCAATCCCATGGATGAAAAAAGGTAGAGAATAGGAGTATTACTATCTATCATCTCAACATCAAGGGGAGGGATCATGATGGTTGGTTGAGATACCTTCTTCTTTAGCGTATGATTGGGACTAGAACCCACAGGTATAGGAAAGGTGGAATCACTACAAGCAGAATCTAATTTGTGAAGCACTTGAAGTGTATCATGAAAGTCTTTGAGACATGGACAACAATGAGAATAATGGACATAATTATCAAACAAATTGCAGGGGTCATTCGTGCATAATGATTTGTTCTGATTTATTGACTCAGGCAAGGTGACATGGACCTCAGGAATGTTAGAATCAAGGAAGGTATCAAAGACCACATTCTTGATATGAGGGAGTTCAGGACAATTATTGGTGGCATGACCAACAACATCACACAAACCACATGGAGAAGTAGGCTTTGGAAGCTTAGGAGGAGTTGGAGTTGGTTGGTGTTCCTTGTCTTTGGTTCCCTTTTTCTAGGCTTTCCCCCCCTCATTGGATGCTTTCACAACAATAGTAGGTTCATGTTGGGGTTGTTGTGGAACTGAAGCAAAGGAAGGGGTAGGAACAACAGGTTGAACATGGGTCAAAGTAGTGTAAGGTTTGAGTTGATTGGGGAGAGTGTTTGTAGGAGGATCAATGTACCAGGCTGGGATCCCCAAGGTAATGTTATGTAAACTCAACATAGCCATGACAGGTGTAGAATAAACTCTAGGGAATGGAACTAAGAACGATATTTGACCAGAAGGGTAATGACCTAAGGGAACGGCTTCGAGATGGTTAAGACCCAGGGGAACGATTTCAGGCTGAAAAGGACTACGAGAGATACCAACAGAAGGAAGAGGACCTTTAGGAGTAGTACCAGAAGGTTGGTTTGAGTTGGGAACAACAAGTTGCGAAGGTTTTGGTTGTTGTGAAGGCATGCCAGGCCGATTATGAGCAACCCATGATGCTTGAAGCATGCAAACACTGGATGAGATAGGCTTAAAAAGAGTAGATGGTGGACCATAATAAGCACCTAGCAAGGTGGAATATTTCTAGACTCTATGAGAGACATTGGTGAGGGATGAGACAGTCTTATTACCAGTCATCGATGAGATAGTGGACTGAGGTGAAGTCTAAGACTTAGGATAATAGTACGTCAGTTGATTGATTGTAATGATATTCCCATTATGAGGGAAGCACATCTTACGAAAAATCGCAAATGTGATAGATGACACAACATAAGTGTAAATATGACCCAAGAGGATGTTATAATCTAATGGTGCATTAATGACTTCAATGTCCATAGGGACAGTCTTACTGGCAACAATGATAGGATAGTTGTAATATAATCCAAGGGCTTAAGAGGGATGATCGTCCCAATCTCAGAGAATGATGGTGGAAGGAGATAGTTCATGTGAACCAAGTTGCTTCCAAACACTAGTATCCATCACACAGGTGGAGGCACCTTCGTCTATGATACATCACTAAACAATGGTGTTTCTTATGGAGATTGGTATTTGAAATGCGATGAATGGAGTAGGGGATGTTCCGACTTGTCAATGTCAAAGACAATCATACGATCATCAGAGGTGTTAGATTCCATGTTACCAATCAAGCTTGTATCCTCTTACCATTAAATTTTAATGTCAAAATAGCCCATTGAACAATGTCTGCCAATGGTTAAAGGTTTTCCAGGTCAAAAGAGTCACTGGTGTTAGAAGGCTAGCCAGTCCAAATTTGGGAGGGTTTTTTGTCTATGATACTTGGTTCATTTGATCTTGTAGCTCAAATCATCATATGGAGCTCTGCATTAGATTTCCAATGAGCTATAGATCTCCCCAAATCGATAACAAACTCAAAATATAGAGAAAATCAGAGTTCTCCTTTGTAAAGCAAAAGTAAAGAGAAAAAATGCCTAAGTGTTGATCCTAGATCCCGCAAGTCAGAGGTTCAGAGGGGCAGGTATATCATAGATTGACAATCGAAATTTACAAGGGATGGAAAGGTGGCTATAGATTTCAATGGATTGGCATTCGATGATCAGAGGCCCTAAGTACTCCACATCCCACATCCCGCATCCCAATGGTTCCATATCCCACATTGTGGAGGTTCTGCATCTTGCATCCCAGAAGTTCTGTATCCCGCATATCGGAGGTTCTGTATCCTACATCATGGAGGTTTATAATAAGTAGTAGTTGGCAAGGTTGTAAATCGTCGATTCGTAATGGAGGAAGGGTGGTCATGTTTTGAAAGTACCAGAAATGGGACTATAGTGTTAAAATGTTGGGGGCTAAGGCTCATAGATCAACTGCCATCATTCATTTTTCGACCCCCTGTGTTTTCAAAAGTTTAACAAAGAGGGTAAGGTCTAAAAATTGGTTTTGTTGAAAACATTTTTTATATATGTGGCAATATCTGGTAAATTTCAAACCCCACCCCCCCACCCCCCCCCCCCCCCCCCCAACTTGTACCACATATCACCAAGGGGCCCCCCTCAAAATCCATTAGTGGTTTTAGGGGAAACTTTTCAAGTTGTTGCAGCAATTGGAAAATAGGGAAAGGCCAAAAACCAAACAACAAAGGAATTGCTCCCAGAACCAGGCTAGGTCAGGCCTTTTCTCTGTCCTCCCAAAGGGACATGTAGTAGTCATCGATTGGTTCCAATATGGCTCACGAGGTAGCTGATGTCAACATGACGTGGTCGTACGGTGGACACATTGCAAGAAGGTTCAGCATTTTCAATGGTCAGAGGAGGCCGAAAAATGGTGACACATGTCACCACTCACATGATGACACATGGTAGTGATATGAAAGTGATGTGGCATTGATGATGTCATGGATTGGTAACTGGAGTTTGGAAAATGTGTCTTGTGTGAGATTTGAAAATGCCTAGAAAGGGGGCTGTGATAAGAGGGTTGGATTACGGTCACGTGAATAGCATAGGTCCAAGGCCTTAGTAGAAAGGTGATTGGCATTAAGTTATCAGCAGAGGCGCATTGTACATCACACTGAAGAACGTCGATTAGTAATCACTAGGAGAAGAACTCTAAATAGGAGGACTAGATCAAGGTAATGTGAAACACCAAAGGACCGAGGGCCAAATGCAAAGGGTGATCAACGTTTGTTGATCAGGAGAGATGTATTGTGAACCAATCTAAAATCGTTGATTAGAAAGGGCTCGAACGTAATGGCTAATTCACGGTCATAAAGAAGGAAAGGTGCAGGGCTTACAACCAAAGGTGATCCTGCATATCGACGATCGCAAGTTTTGAAGAATCCAGCTAAGTGCAAGGTTATGAAAATCGTTGATTGCAAAAGATTGATAAAGTCAAGGACCCGAGCACATATATGTTGTGTTCCCATGTATTACACATGGGAACTATTATAATGTAGCATTATTACAAAGAATAGGCCCCCCATCCCAACCAAAAGGTTTAGCCCCTAAAAAAAAAGGCTTCGTGCAAAGCCCTCAAGCTTTGATTATAAAGGATTCCACCTAAGCCCCGATGACTAGGAAGATTGTAAAAAAAAAAAGAAAAAAAAAACTATCCTTGCGTAGTCTACAAGTGGGAAACTCTGATTTGTGAAAGTGTCAATATATTGGCCTTGATCTTCCCTTTGGTCGCAGAAAAGAAAGAAATATGCTAAACAGGCTGCTAAGAATTACTACACCATTACAATAGAGAATAAGGGAGTTTGTTGTTTCCTCGTTTTCATTCAAATGATAGAGGGACATGATAAACTCAAGTAGAGGGACCTGATAAGTTTGAAGATATCACAAAGAAGGAAATAAATGAACCAAGGCATCTAGAGATTTTATGTTGTTTCTAACAAGGTTTTTAGCATGATGGAAGACTGTTGTAGTTTTTTTTCCACAAGCACCATTTTAAATTGTTATGTCTAATTTTTTATGTAAACACAAGTATTGTTGTCTTGAGTTTCCATTTGTTCTAAATGGATAAATCATTCTTCGAATGTGGTCATAGAATATTTTCACATTGTAAGCCTATTTAATATTATGAAAGGAAATGTGGTAGGGATTGGTTGATTATTGATTGATTAGTGCTAGAAGGGAGATTGTTTTGAATGTTCAAGTATTTTCAAGTGAATAGAAGAAGTTTGGGGCTATTTTTCCAGGGATTCTTGTGTCAAATTTATGTTGGTATGTATGATATCTTTGTCATTATTATTATTTATTTTATTTCTGTTCTCTTCTTTGTACCTATTGAACATTTATGTATCTCTTGTTCTTCTAAAGGAATTTTGATTTCATCCTAGTTTGATGCTCATCTTGTCACATATGATTTTATATTCATCCATTACTACAAAAAAATTTGTTAATTACCAACAAAGCTGCCTATCTTGCCCCTGCTCAAGATATCATCATCATCCCTTATTCATTTGAATCATTACAAAACATGAACTTGTTCGAAGTTGGTTTTCCTTCCTTCACTTACCTTCAAGCCACCACTTAAACTTATCCTTTGATCATCATAGCTAGCCCAAAATCTAAATTACTTAGTCAATTCATTGACTGAAATCATATAGAGAGAGCCCTCTCTAAAGCTAGAAGGGCTAGATTCTTGCTTACAAGTGGTTTATGGTTACCTCTAGGTTTTCTTTCTACATCAAAATGAAATTAGAGAGTGCTAACATTCTAGCGCCATTTCCAAGGAACGAGAGATGAATTTTCCCTGGGAAATTATATTGTTTTGAGAGTTTCATCCTAGTCTTGTAGGTGAAAGTTTGCTAGGTATTCATAGGTTGTGATCTTCAAGATCACCCAATTTTATGTTGAAGTTGGCTGCATGTAAGCATGTGTAATAAAATCTGGTTTCTAAGAGGTATACTAAGAGAAATCCTAATTCAAACCCTCTTGTGGTTATGAATGATCCTAAAAGACTTCTTAGGAATGAAAGAACTTTTGTGGAGAGTCAAGGAAGTAATATCCCTTTGGAGAGATCTTCTTCTTTGCCAAAAATGTATGTTATAGCTCATAAATTACATCTTTCTTTTGAAGCTCCCCTTCTTAGAACTAGATCTGAATCCTGTATTGCCGAAACTCTGGTGAATTCATTTATCGTTAGTCCTCACATCCCTCTTCCAAAAATAGATCTTATTAGAAATATATTACAACCATTCAATAAGCTCAAAGTTCTAGTTAGTATAGTCCAACAAACTACTGAGAGGGTAGTTTTTTCTCAAGAAATGGTCAATTCACAAACTGCAACCCTTGTTCTATTGGCAACTCCTATAATTTTAAATTTCAGTATAGTTGTTGCATCATCTGTCATTCCTACACCATTTGTTGTTCCTACATCATCTGTTGTAGCATCCATCCACCAAGCTATTCCATCCTCCTCTTTTTCATTTACATCATCAACAAGCTCGTCAACTACCCAAGTAGTAGTTATGGCAAGAATATATGCCCCTTTCGCTCTACCCACTCACCTACATGATTTACCTCATAATTATGGCCAGAGACTTTCCCAATATGATGGTACAGGATAGATCATTACTCAAAAACATGTGGATAAGGTGAATGATTTTGCAAACCTCGAGGAAGTAGATGAGGAAGATGTTAGAATGAGACTGTTTTCTCAAAGTTTCTCTAGTGAAGTCAAGAAGTGGTTTAGAAACATTTGTGTTGGAATCCTTGATAGTTTTCAAGAAATGGAGGATGCCTTCCTTGCTATATGGGGGGAGAAGAAGAATCTGCTACAAATCCTTGTTGAATGTGATAATCTAAAAAGGTAGCGTGGTGAAATAGTCTAAGATTTCTTAGCACGTTTCAACAAGGTGTACAATTCCATACCTACTGAAGTAAATCCTCCTCATGGACTAGCCTTACTCCATTATCCTAATGATTTCTATCCTGACATGGAATACCAACTCACGGAGAGAAATCCACTGACACTAGAAGACATGAAGAATGTTCTAGTCAATGTAGAGGCCAATTTGTTGGTGAAGAAGTAAACTAGCATTTGCACCAGATGTTGCAAAGGAAACGTCGTAAGGCATAAATTGAAGAACTCAAATACAATAAAAAATACTTTCATAAAGAATAAAAGTATATTGAACGCTCAAATCAATGCCCCATTAACTAGAACCACTTAGTAGACATATCTATCAACATTAGGATTATACACAATGATCAAGAAATTTCCCATATACAAACAGCACCTTCCAGAAAAACCTTTTGTCACATCCACATTTTAAAAAATGCCTTGGAATGTGATTGGAATCTCCCATATTGCCTTTTTCATTATGCAAATAAATCTTCCACGGACAAAAATTTATAGCGAATTTGTTACAATCGGGATTATGTTTTATTTATTTCCTTTACAATCTATCACTTTTAAATTTTAAACATGGTTCTCTGATTTTAGTTCGCAAATTATGCGATAAAAATGTGCTCATCATTTTCATTATACCTATACTTTTTTCCATTTTGTAAGTATTTAACATTGGCAAGCAATTGAATTTGCAACAAAAACCATCAAGAATAGCAGTTTTGTGAAAATTATTTATTATTTTTATTAGATTATTTTATAGAAAGTATGGCCAACAATTAGGTTACAAAAAGTATTCCTAACAATTATCTTCTCTCTCATAAAGTGAAATTTAATGCAATCATCATCTCCATCAAATAAATTGTCCGAAGGTGGAATTTGGCCCTAGTTGCCAATTTTAACACTTTTGATCTTTCAATGGTCTTAAGCTCCAAATTTCACTCCACTAAAACCTGAACCCTTAGTAATGATGAGAAAGTTTTAAATGGGGGAGAAAGCATAGTATGAATTCTGTAGAAAGTTTGGAATGATCCCTCATTACATTTTAATTGGCATGGAAAGAACATTAAACTAAGGAGATAACTCCCTATACTTTCATACAAAGGAGATAACTCCCTGTACTTTCATGGAATTGTTTTCAAAGTTTCAATTTTAATTTTAGAGCCACTCTTATAATCAATCACGTGCATTCTAAACTTTTCATTTAAACAAGACAATTTATACTTTTCATTTAAAGAAGACACTTTATTGTTTTCAAAGTTTCAATTTTAATTTAAGAGCCACTCTTATAATCAATCACGTGCATTCTAAACTTTTCATTTAAACAAGACAATTTATACTTTTCATTTAAAAAAGACACTTTATACTTTTGTCAGTGAGTGTTGAACTTTTATCATAGTGAATTTAAAACATTTAATGGAGTATGAAACTTTTTAAAAGAACATATTTAATTTTTGTGCCAAAAAAAATGTGTGCAAGTTCCTCCCATAGCCAAAGTGAAGTTTTAACTATGATAAAAATGAAAATTTACCTCAACTAGGTGAATTAGAAGATTTTTTGAAGTTGATGTAGAATATCTTTTTTTATATTGAAAGTTTTAATTTCAAAAAAAAAAAAAACAAAACAAAACAAAACTTGTTAAACTGAATATTAGTTATAACAACCACTCAAACCAATATTTTCATTATTATTCAAAACAAAAAATTACACAAAAAAAATTGAAAAAAATAATTAAATAAAAAATAAATTGCTTTTAAAGAACAAAAAGCCTATGTCTATTTTGTACATCTCTCATTTTTTCTTATATTTTTTTCCCTCTTTTGGGCATATTTGATGGTTAGATAGTAGAATTCTCAAATTCTTACTCATTGAAATATTAGGTAACTTTAAAAGTTTATAACTGCAAAATATTATGAATAAAATTGAGTTGGTTCATTGCAGGAAGGAAAAAAACACATTAACAATTAGCCAACACTTATTATTAAGACCTATAAATAACAAGACATATGAACCTTGACAAGTATAACATAGCTTGTTTGGTAGAAATGAGAATAAAATGTTGATGTGAATTGGCATAGTATTACTACATATAGAGGTCAAAACTAAAATAGAAACAAAAAAATGCAGATGTGAATCTCAAAATAATAGAAACAAAGCAGGAAAAAAAAGAAAAATTAGTTAGAGGAACCTTACATCCAACTGCGCTGCTTGTACAAATCCAAGTTGTCTGGAGTTCTCCAATATTACCTTGATTACCTTGTTGAAGTGACAAAAGTTACACAGGAAAAAGGGTAAACTCCATTTGTATATAACAAGTGAAAAATCATAACTGTCAAAGTCAGTCAAAGTCACTGATAAGAGTTATTGAACTCTTCTGACATAAATATAGAATATTATCAGAAAATAACGAGCTTACATGGTAGCTCATAGTCTACTATATTGTACATTTATCCAGCTTAAGTCTTAGGGAAATGAATATTTTTCTCCCTTCTATTGTAAACCCAATATGACTAATGTCCAAAGCTCTAGTTAAGATATCTATGGGATGGAGTACTCTGAAACAAGTTTTGCAAATGCGGAAAATTTGTTGCTGAGTAGTTTGGATGGAGTGTCATACTCAACAATTTGTCCTGATTCAAAACAAATAAAAAGTAAGTAAAAAATGAAATGTGTCCAAAAAAATAGTAACTGTAACAAACACTAGCAAATAAACAACTTATAAATGTTATACCATCCTTTAATAGGAGAACCATATCACTCTCAATAACATATGGAATCCGATGTGCTATAGTAATTACTGTGCAGGTAGAAAATCAGTGGTGAATTATTTGTTGAATAATTCCATTAGTTTCAGTGTCAACTGAGGCAGTTGCCTCGTCAAGGACCAGTATCCGACTTTGTTTTAGTAGTGCCCATCCCAAACAAACAAGCTGGCATTGACCCACACTGCAATTTCCTCCATTCTTAGACACTGTACAAGAGATTATTCCATTAAATTTGATTCTCAATTTTCATTCTAAAAGAAAGGGGTCCTAGAGACTAGGTAGGTCTCAAGGACACCAAAAAATAAACAAAACATGAGCACTAAGATGGAACACAAATAGAAGAAATAGCTACTGTAAAAAAGACACGAAGACCTGAGGAATCAAGTTTCTTTTCTTTTGCTCGTACAATCTCACCAAGTTGGCACTTGTCCAAAGCCTGAAAGCACAAGCAAAATCGAAGTAGATTCATAAACAATAAACTTACAGCAAGATCCTCAGGGAAATATCTATATTCTTCGGGGCAAGAATAATTGGCTCTAAAATTGATACTAATGCTTATAGAATATGAAGTAGAACTAACCTCCCAAATCTCATCATCCAAGCAATCTTCGAGAGGATCCAAATGATTTCTTATAGTGCCTTCAAAAATCGTTGGTTCTTGGGGAATAATGCTTAATTTTGATCTTAGGTCATGGAGGCCTATGGACAAGATGTCGAATCCATCAATGACAATTCTGCCCGTTGTTGGTTCCATAATGCGAAAAATGGATTGAATAAGAGTAGATTGGCCACTTCCTGTCTGCCCCACAACTCCCCCCTTCGCGCCTCCAGGGAAAGTGCATGCAAGGCCTTTCAAGACAAGCGAAAGATGTGGTCCATAACGCACCTGATTGTATGGATCAAATTTATAGATGAACTGACATGCAAATTACTAGCATTGAATGCCTGAAAAAGAGACTATTTTGTATTGAGTTCTGACCTGCAAATCAGTTAGATCTATCGTTCCTCTAGATGGCCAGTTGGAGTTTGGTCTACAATTCTCTATAATCACTGGTGACTCACTGGGAATTCGTGAATACTGCATTATTCTCTCCGCTGAGATCATGTTGGTCTCCACATAACAAAGGCACCATATTACCCAGGCTTGTACCATGTTCAGACTTAGACTATATGTTACTGCCAACCCTGCAGTGCCTGTTAAGGTGCCATTTCATTTACTTTCATATTTCATTATAAAGAATATGTCTAGTCTGCTGAGATCAGTTTAGGAAAAATAATTGTAAGCCAAGATAGTGCTTCTGTACCTACTTGGGCTAGTTACATCTTGAGGCAAGCGAATGAGGAACACCAAAAAGAATGCAAACACAAGATTTGACAGAAAATCCATCCGAATGCCAAGCCACTCATTGGCTTCAACATTGTGGATACTAGGTCTCATAT
>APFE030707919.1:140175-170254 GCA_000404065.3 Pinus taeda
ATCAACTCGAGATTTCTTTCCATGAATCGAAATTCTTGGTCAAAAATTCTAATGGTGGTTGCTCCAGAGATTGATTCTCCAAAATGTTGTACAATTGGAGCTCTACAAACTAATGCCAGCTGAGCCAGTTCCCTAGCTGGTGTTATGTAGTATTGCTGCATGCAAGGAAGGTCAAAGGAGTTACAAGAATTCTCTTATTACTATAAAAACCCAAAAGCATGGAAACAAAGAAATACAGATAAACTGTTGTCATGATAGAATCCTGATGCAACTTAATCTATTTAATAACATCCTTTTCAATCAAATTATGGGATCTACCTACAACAAACCTTGAAGTAGAAATCAATCTCTCTTATCGCCAATTTTCGTTCCTCTGAGAAAATTAAAATTTGCAAGTTCATATTTATTATTATTGAGAAATACAGAGAATACCTGATACCATATACAACTTGCACCCACTGGTATAAACACAATGAAGACCTGCCAAGCAATATGAGACATGACTGCAATCATCCCCAAAAGTTGTATAAATGCAAAAGCCAATTCTCCTAGTTGAGAAGGAATCAATGTGCCCACTGCACTCTGATCAATTGATGCCTGCCAAGAAACAGAGAGCTTGTTACTGACCCACTAGAATCAAATGATTTCCTTCTCTCTCAGGAAAGGTATTAGCCTATTAAAACAATAAATGTCAACTGACCCGATTCAGTATTCACCCAGATGGAGTTACAGCAAAGAAGGACATTGGTGCACGAAATATACACATGTGCAGAGTGATGAAAAGCTGATTAGCAGTTTTAAGTCCAACCAATGAAAGAAGCATAGACCTCACAAGAATGCACAGGGAGTTGCTTAATGTCAAAGCAACATAAACCAGAATGAAAAGGGACTTTCTCATAGGGGAACTCTCATTTTCTTTTGTAGAGGCTTCCGATGTCATCCAGAGGTTACTACATATTTGAAGTAGCTAACTTATTATTTGGGCCAGTAGTATTATAGTTATCAAAGTACCATTGTATGCAGCAGTAATGTAAGACCAGTATACCGACATGCTTACCTTACCTCTCTCTCTTTATTCTTCTTGTACAAGCTATGAATTTTTATTCTCTTTATCCAATTTTTCTTTGTGGTTTTCTGGTTCAACCTCTTCCTCTACATCTATTGAGTTCTGAACATCGCACTGCTCCAGTGTGTCACTGGCAGTAACATTTTTCACTCCAGCTGTATTGCCAGGACATGAGATTTCAACAAATCTCTCTGATGTGTACACTTCAGATTTCTCCATAGCAGAAATAGTTTTCAAAGCTTTCTGATGTGCACCAACTAATTCCACAAAATCTGTGCCTGATTGTAAGATGTCATCATATCTACCAACCTGAGTAATTTCACCATCTCACATTACCTGTGAAGAATATCATTTACATCAACAAAATATGGATCACTCATCTCCTCCTCTCAATAACTGATCAATAAACCCACTGTCCCTTTACCAATTACATTGAAAATTTTAATATCACTAGAACAAGATGAAAGAAATTCAAACCTACCAGAATGATGTCAGCAGAGGGTAAAAACTCCACTTAATGAGTTACATAGACTACAGTCTTTGAACCCAGAATACCAAGTATGCATTCCTATAACAAGCAAGTCCAATTTCTTAGATGTTTATGGACATGAATTTGCACTGGCACAACCAGCAATGTATATTATCCAGACTGAACAATGAATTGCAGAGTGCTACTGCAGAGCTTCATCATTCCATCAAAACATTAGAACTAATTAATTCAGCAAACCTACAGTATGTAAAGGATAAGAGAAACATACTTGGAAAATATGTTTTCCGGTATGTGCATCCACAGCACTAAAAGGGTCATCAAAAATATAAATGTCTACATCTTGATATAAAGCACGGACAATCTGTATTCTCTGTTTTTGTCCACCACTCCAATTTAACCCTCTTTCTCCAATGTCTGTCCCGTCCCCACAAGGAAAAAGTTCAAGATCTTTCTTCAATGCACAAGCATCAAGTACACTATTGTATCTAATAGTATCCATCTGCTTTCCAAAGAGAATAGCGTCTTTAATTTTCCCACTATGTATCCAAGGAGATTTCCAAAGAGAATAGCGTCTTTAATTTTCCCACTTTGTATCCAAGGAGACTGAGGGACATATGCTTTGGTACCACTTAAGCTAACAAGAAAGCAAAGGCTAAGAACTACATGCAAGATTCTTAATCTTCTTGCCATGGTTTTTCAGGAAGGGTAGCTATGGTGCTGAATCGGGTGATTATGGGTATGTTGATGGTTATGAAGGGTAGCTGTGGTGTTGAATCAGGTGATTATCGGTATGCTGATGGTTATGAAGGGTAGTTATGGTGCTGAATCAGGTGATTATGGGTATGTTGATGGTTATGAAGGTCATGCAAGTGGAAGCTATGGTTAATATGGAGCATGGTTATGCTTACTTTCATTTGTAAGCATAGATAGTTCGATTGTAAGTGTAAATGGTTGGATAGATGCTGTGAAATGTTCATTCCACAAATAAAAGCAATGGTACTACACAAGGATTTACTACATATCCCACTTGCGCCTGGAAAGTTTGGTAATAAAATGTATCACCTCTCGTTTATACCCATATTGGCACAACTGGTATATCAAATGGATTTGTAGCATAGGCAAGTGGAAGAGAAAGAGATGACAATAAATGGCACCCTAATAAATTCTAGAAAGTTAAAAGCAATAATAGTAACCTCTGCTCGATGAAACTAAAAAAGTAAATTGGGGATGCCAGAAGGATTACTTGTATCAAAATGGAAGTAGCATTGTGGTCTACAAAAATCATGGATGCAAGAAATGATCCAGGAATAACTGCCAGAAAAATTGCCCATAAGGGAACATTCTTCAGCTTCACTAAACTCCCAAGCTCAGTCAATCCATCCATTCGAAATCCAGTTCTGGGAAAATCTGCAAAGTCGAATATCCAGAATTTGTTCTAATGAAATCTAACCAAACTGTAAAATTAATCTTACACATTCGGTAAATCCACAAAGTCGATATATCTGGAAAGTCACGGAGAAATTGATAAAGTGCTCAAGGTGACATTTTACCCAATCTTGTGATTGATGATGACTCAAGACATTGAACCAACCACATAATTTGAACCCCAGATTCCGGACTGTTTTCAAATCTGACCGGATGCCTTTTACATTCTTGATTGTTTTCAAAATGCAACAAGGTCCCATATAGGTTTATTCTCCCAATTTGATGCTACACATTATGGCAGCCATAGACGATCTTTCCACAAAATTAATTGCATTTCATTCCGGTTACTATTACATTCTATAGAAACGCTTGCATTTCATGATGTTTTCTACTACATTCATAATCAGCGCATACTGAACAAGTCGATGCCAGCAACAATATCAGAGAGATTAATCAAAAAAACGTTGCAAATAAATAATGTACATTGAACAGAGCAATGCTAACTATAGTACCGACGAGATTCACCAAAACATTATTCACACTAATTAACATAAAAAACCTCTACTTCAAAGACAGGTTGAATAAAAAGACAAAGGCTACGAATAGCACTCATCTTAAATATAATCTCTCTGTCTGTCCTCAATTTATGAGGCCAGCATGGTTTGCCCTAATTAGTAGTAGGTGGTGACATCATCATGGCTCTCCTAACAGATATATATTCCGCCGGATCTGGCATCGCTTCTTTCACTACATCGAATTGACAAAATTGATCCAGCCTTCGGTAGCCTTCTCCATGCCTGTGATAAACTCCGACAAACTACCCAAGGTGATGTCAATCAAGTTGATCTCATCCCCTCCAAAATATGGTTTTCCTACAAAGCAGTCGTTGGTTCGTAGAGCTTCCTCTATCAAAATAAAATTTGTAACGGTAACTTCCACTTCTTTCTGTAGCTGCTCGCCTTGCGCAAAGAAAGCTGCTCACATAGATGGAAAGACCTGAATGCACACATTGAAACCACAAGTATATTGGTTACGGAATAGAAAAAACATAATTGGAACTTTCAAAGACACAAATTCCAGACAAAGAAAGGGTTGATGAGATATGAATGCAGGCGATTATTAATGAATTAATTAAATTACCTTGTCATCGACAAAAGCAGCACAAAAGCGAGAAATGGCTCGGTCATATGGATCTTTGGGCATAAGATTTGGTTCTTTATTGCCCCATGCCTCCTCGATGTATTGCACAATAATCATGGATTCACAAACAGGCTTTCCATTGTGGATAAGCACTGGAACTTTCTTGTGAACAGGGTTTGATTTCAGCAGCAACTCGCTCTTAGGGTGCATGAAATTCTCTTGGATGAACTCATAATCAACACCTTTAAGAGCCAGAGCAATGCAAACCCGCATCACGAAAGGACTCAGAGTCACACCTAGCAGCTTTACTTGCTCCTTTTCTCCCTCCTTTGCCATTTCTCTGATGTTGCAATGGAAACGCCAGATGTTGCAATAGAAACGCCGTAAGGAAATACCATATAACATTAATTAATGCTTCTTTGATAATTGTCAAAATATGTGATGCAGACGGAAAAACGGGGCGTTGGTGATCAAATCATATGTTTTGCACCTACTCAAGGGGAATATGTTTAGCTTTGGCTTTTGTAGAGCATTCTCATTAGTTTGTAAATATTGAAATTGGATTTCTGATACTATATACAATCACTCAGATTTAGTGTTTTTAAGGTCCATGTGTGTGATGTTGTATATCGATGGCCTGGAGACTTTCATTGTATTGGACCCATGTATTTGTCAACGTTTTTCTTATATATATTGTATTTGATGGTTAGGTTAGTATTTTATTTTATATTTAAAAGTTTATATTGCAATTATAATTAGCAATTGTATCACATGTTGTAAAGGAAACACCCTAAGGTAATAACATAGGGAAGTATAACATAGATGAGGAAAATATGACATGTTGTGTGATTTACATAAGTTAATGCCCCTAATAACAAGTAATAAATTAATTTAACTTTACAAGAATTTGATAGTTTAGTTGTTATAGAATTGAGGCTTCTGTGATCCATCATATTTATAAGAAGAGCTTCGGCGTAAACCACATAAAAAAGACCTTTGTTATAATATACTTTCCAATATAAGAAAATTAAAATATATTTATATTGAGAATTTGTGAATTATTATAGTTGTTATATTCAATTTTCATTCAATAGTTCGGTCTAGATTGATTTAATTCTCTAGTTATCAGATATTAAAAAAACACTAAATTCCTAGAGAAAATCAACTATTCGCAAAATTATGGCCTAACTAAACCAAAAAAAAGGAATTTGAGAAACTCCATTAATAGTTAATAATTTGCCAATTGACACTATACTCTTCTCATAAGAAGCTCAATCTTGTTCACAACGTTTTGATTTTGAACTCTAATATATAACCATTTAAATATATGTATTTAAAATATTCTTTTATTGATATAAAATGTTTTCAATATATAAAATAGATGCATTAAATTGGGCAAATATGTAACATTAAAAACATTTCGCTTCACTAAAGTACCTTGATGTTATTCAACTTCCAGTTAAATAAATAAGACCTACCTTGAGTCTTTCTAAACACAACTATTCAACTTCCAGCGCACATATACATAACACCATAAATGAGAGGTAACAAATGAGAGCAAAGTGTAGCATGCATACAAGAGTAGAGAAGTCAAAATATAAGACGGACTTCATGTCTGATAAATAAAAATCACTATAATCATATATGATAAAAGACCAATTAAATTTAAATTTATTATTATTTACATATGTGAAATGAAAAATTTTCATAAGCAATTCAGTTTAATTTAAATTTATATATATTATTATAATATATATAATATATATATATATATATATATATATATATATATATATATATATAATCCATGTTGCCCTCTGAATTTTCTCGATAGAAACGTGGAAACTCTCCAGCTTCTGCCCATCCCTTTCTTCACATCTGTCATACACCTGCCCTCCCTTCTCATTTGACTGTCGACGGAACCCTCTGTGGGTTGACCTACATACTACCTCTACTTGCCCCACCACCTCGCGACGTTTGCGACATTTGCGCGGGCTAAAAGAGGAGCTTGTCTAGCATAGCCGAAGCCTACCTGCATGCAACCACTCGCTTCCCTTGACCTCCGTCAAGCCGTCGAACAGACAAAAGACGAGACCAACAGGGTTTTTTCGCACCATGCTGCACATCGCCATGTTTTCCTTTCCTTCGATCATTCCTCCATTGTTGCTCCTCCCGACCACAAACCAGGTAAAGTTTTTTATAGTTTATTTCATTATCACTCCTCTACTGTCGCCAAGCCCTAATAGTTATGGTTTTTTTAGTTATTGTTTAGGTAAATGATGGTACGAACGGCGCAACTCTGGATAGGAGAGGACCGATGGAAACATCGGTCGTGCCTACTAGGATTTTCACCGTTGCTGCCACCAAATTTGAAGGGATAACACCAATAGGGTTTCTACCTCACGGATTCGTTTTTTTCACTGTCCTGCCCAGCGGTTCTCACTAGGGATTTCCTAGATAAGGTTTCCAACTTAGGGTTCGCTAGCTAGGGTTCCCTAGCGCACAGTTTGCTGGTCTCATCAACGGGGTTCCAAAAACGCAAAGTTTATCTATGCTTGGCACTTGCATGTCCAAAGTAGCGGGCCTTTTTTTCAATTAAGGAAATAAGGAAGTCTGTACTTTTAAAGAACCCTTCATAGGAGGTTTCACATTTTTTTTTTTTGCCATGGATGCTCTTTTTAAAATTTTCCTCTGCTCGACTATTATTTTTGCAAAAAATAAATAATTTTTTGTTCAACACAATTTTTTATTATTCAAGTTCTTCCCTCTCGGGGAAAAAGGGGGTTTTTTCCTCCCTGCAAAAGAAATCTGTGTAAATAATCACATATTGACTTTGGATAAAAAATCAAATAAACTTCAAATAACATGAAAAAAATAGCTAAGAAAAAATGAGGCTATTTTGATCAATTAAGCAAAAAAATGAGGCTAGATTTCATCAACAATCATAGTAATTTTTCGATTAGCACTAAATAAGCCAGACATCATGAGATATCAGTTATCAATCTCTAAGCTATAGCAGAGGAAATCAAACTATTTTTCTCGATTAGCTAAAAGTACAGAACCGATATCTAAACTAAATCAGAACCAGCGAGAGAAAGAAGTGTATGAAATTTAACCTCATGTCAATCACAGACCAATTAAAATGCCTGGAAAAATCAAAGATGATGTTTTACCCATCAATACAAGGAAAGTCTCCCGGCCATCCATATACAATATCACACACATGGACCTTAAAAACACTTAATCTGAGTGATTGTATATAGTATAAAAAATCCAATTTCAATATTTACAAACTATTGCAGTGAAGTGCAAAATTGGAGTGCAAAATTGGATGAGAATGCTCTACAAAAGCCAAAGCTAAACATATTCCCCTAGGGCAGGTGCGAAACATATGATTTGATCACCAACGCCCCGCTTTCACATCCGTATCACATATTTTGACAGTGGAACAATATAATATCTTCCTCAGAAAACCTCTGGATGGAATTGACATACCCATAATCAAAGTAATGAACTTACATGCAAATATCACTAATTTTCCATTGGAAAATGCCGAGCAGTCTCTGTAGCAGTTATGATGGACGAGTAAGGGAATGTGAGGCAGGTGGTTATAGATCAACGATTCGTAAAAAAGTAATGATATTATCTGTAAATATTGCCATGTTTCCTTAGAGGGTAGCAGGTACAATGGAGCGCATGCAAGGCAAGTCGTTATAGATGAACACATAATTGCATTTGAGGCAGATCGTTACACGAACAGTTGAGGGTACCAGGTACAATGGAGCGCATGCAAGGCAAGTTGTTACAAATGAACACGTAATTGCATCTGAGGCAGGTCATTACACATGAACAATTGAGCAAACTATTAATTGATGTAAACCAAGAAGCTAGCTTAAATTTCAATAGATTAACCGTTAGAATAAATTGTTAACGATGTAAACGAATTCAATTTCAATTTCAAAAGGGTTTTGGGGGCAAGAGGACATAGGGGATGCCATTGCCAATGCTGATTCGACTATACAAATAGACAGAGAGCTGGCGCACATATGTCAAGGGAAAGTGAAACGTTTTTAAGGTCTTTTAATGTTTTAAAATATTTTTTATTAAATCAGACGGCTGATTTTTGTTTAATCGTCTAACAAGAGATCTAACGGCTACCATTAGGACAGAAAGGCATTTGGGGGAGTTCATTTCAGAGGGAAACGCCTTACGGCGTAAAAATGAAGTCAGAAAGAAAAGTAACTATAAAAGAAGAGAACGTGCCTTCTTCTAATGCTAATGTTGACACCTTGGTAAAACAAATGGAGAAGATGATGGAAAAGATGGCATTAACAGATCAAGCTAATGTTTGAGAGCCTCAAAATGGTCCTCAAATCTGGAATACTAATTTCTAGAGGTAGCCACATATGCAAAACAAGTCGAGGGAGTAGAAAGGTCCAAAGCAATCACAACAACAGATAAGGCCACCATTCTAGCAGAATTATGCTTAGGATCAAAATGAAGAATATGAACAATCACCAAAGGAGAAAATACTTTGCTTTAGTGATGAACAAGAGACTGTATATGTGACCGAGGAGGAGGAACAATAACAAGAGCAGTATGCAAATCTTATAACATAAGAGGAAGAAATGTTGTTTTATTAGTCCCACAATGACATGACGATGTTTGAATCTGAAGAGTATAGAAAGGGGTATCAAAATTCCATCATGCAGTTCCAAAGATAGTACAATATAAGAAGCAAAAATGTGCGAAGTAGTGCAAATAAAGATGTGGGAAATAATGCAACAAAGAAATATGTGCCAACAAGCAGCGTGAAGAAATATGTTCCTAGTCACAACAGTCAAAAGAAATATCCCCTGATCAAAACCTTGCCAATGAAAGAGAATCCTCCAAAGAAGGTTGGAGACAAGAAAGATATTATTCCAAAAGAGGTAGAGAAAGCACTAAATCCTTTTAATTTTGAGACCAAGCTTGCAAAGTTGAAAATCTCCATTCCCATTGGTGAATTGTTGAAAAATGATCAATACAAAGCCCAAATTATAAATGCATTGAGAATCGATAAAGCCTTTGATACTATTAATATAGCTTATGATCATCTAGTTATCATTTTTGGGCCGAGGATTGATGACAAAAGTGATGTTGGGGATGTGCCTCCTTTTTATGTTAGTTTGAATGTGCATGATTAGATATTGTGTTTTCACTCACTTCATTGTGGGTTTCAATTGATCGAGGTTGCCCAAGAATAGTGAAATTTTGGATCCACAGTCCCCAGCCATAAAAGATCCTAGAACTGCATCAACCCCACTCCAATGCCTAGTTCTCAGAAAGAGATATTCAATGGTATATAGAAGTCTCAAAATGGACTTCTAAAGAAAACATTACAGCCTATTGAAGGTTGCCTTGGAAAGCTCAGGAAAACCAAAAAATGGCTAAGTCTGAGGAGAAAATCGCAATTGGGTGTGGGAGGTCCATCACAGGTCTTATATCAGTGTTCAAGCAGGCCTGAGCATGGAGCACATCACATATCAGTGAGATCTTTGGTTCACACTTAAGGATTGTTGGCAATTCTTGGTGCCAAAGGCCGATATCGAAATCATGTATCTCGACAATCCCGCATCTTGTATATCAGCAGATCGGTAGGGTTCTAGAAATTCATTGACTTTGCGGGGGCTGATTTGCAATATAGTGTTATATGGGGGGGGGGGATAAAATTGTTTACAAAGCAAAGGCTGACAAAACAAGGGTCGAGCCAACATTTTCTCTCTCCTCTAGGATACCATATGGCGGCCTTTGATTGGTCCACTGAGTTGACATGGAAGTTGACATCAGTGATGAAATGGCAAGTACAGAAGATGATGTGGTAGGTGGAAATGTGTCACTCATTTTTGGCATTTTAAGGGACCCTATGGGGTTGTTTCTAGGTGCCAGATGAAACCACCCAAAGGGTGACACATGGCAGTGATGGCATCAGTAGGTTATCGACGATAAAAAATCGCAAGCAACTAAAGGGAAAAGATTAAGAAAGCAGTGCAAGGTTGATTGGGATGTACAAGACTTTCCCCTAGACAAGATAAATTATTATATCTTGGTCTCTAAGGATTTCGCATCTGGACTATCATCCCGTGCTATGGAAAATTGAAAAGCATGGTAAAGTGATGATATGTGGGATTTCATGATACAAAGGAAAAGGATCCTAGACAGGGGTCTGAAGGCCTTAGTGCATGAGGGCTAAGCCCCTGGTTCCAGCCCCCGCTCATATGAGGAAAGCCACACGAGGGTCTATAATAAAGGGGGCTAAGGGGAAAATAAAAAATTCCTGTTTCAACTATTTTAGAGGAAAAAATCCTGCGCCTATGAGATTGATCTCAACCACCATATCAGGGCACTGAAAGCGTAATACAGTGTTGGGTTGTGTTATATTCTTTCCACAAATAGCCCTCATAGTTAACTGGGGGGTTAGAGGGGGGGCAAAGCCCCCCTTCATTGCACCGATTATGTAGCCGAGGGGGCATCACAGGGAGTTTGAGGCATACCCATAACCCCACTATATGGGTTCCAGGGGAGTGCCCTTGAAAATTTTGGTTTTGGACCCTATGTTAGGTTGGGCATACCCACCTATGGTTTTGTGCATGATTTTCGCACATGTTTTGGACAAGATGGTTTTCGGTCCATGGTTTTGGATGTGATGGTTTTTCGGTCCATGGTATTGGATGCTTCAGCACGTATAAATATGTATTGTAACATTGAAAGGAACATAATGAAAAATCAAGCTGGTAGTCCCGGTTTTGGGATCCAGGGGAAAATATCTGTGTATATGTGTTTTATGTGTTATGCTCTCACATTGTTTATTTTATGTGTTTTAGAATTCGTATGCAGGTAATTTATGTATGAGGTTAAAACCTACATTTGGTATCAGAGCTAGGTTTGGCTTCAAGGGGACGCCTTTGTTGCTTAGGGGTTTTGCTCGAGCCTGTGGTAGACCCTGTTCAGTGGGAGGTCTACGGGATCAATTCTTGTGGTGAAAGAAGATGGTGAGTAGTGGAAAGATAGAGATCGAGAAATTTAACGCTCAAAGTTTTGAGTTGTGGAAACTCAAGATGGGGGATTTGTTGGTGGATAAAGATTAGTGGATCGCGGTAGATCTGGGTACTAAACCAATGGGAGTGTCCGTTGAAGAATGGAAGAAGTTGGATTGGAAGGCAAAGAGCACAATACGATTATGTGTCTCAGATTCAGTATTGTTGAATGTATTAGGGGAAGCTACGATGAAGACTTTATGGGACAAGTTAGGGGCTTTGTACCAATGTAAGTCTCTGGTGAATAAATTGTTCTTATGGAAAAAGTTGTATAACCTGAGGATGAAAGATGGAGACTTGGTGACAGAGCATCTGAATGCATTTAATACTGTGGTAAGTTAGTTAGTATTTGTTGATATTAAAATTTCAGATGAAGATAAGTGCATCAGTTTGTTGTGTTCTCTACCAGATTCATGGGATAGTCTGGTTATTGCAATAGGTAGCAATGCAACTACCTTGTAGTTTGATGAAATAGTCTCATCCTTGTTGGCGGAGGATATGAGATAGAAAAATATGGAGAGCCAGAATGGTGATGCCTTTTATGTATGAGGATGGTCCCAAAACAAAAACAAAAATAAGTCATCGAGAGGGAGATATAAATCTAGAGGGAGATCTAAATCTTCAGGAAAACCTGTAAAGGTGGTGTGCTGGAAATGTAGAAAGGAAGGGCACTACAAAAGGGACTATAAATCTAAAGCTCCTGATAAAGGAAAGGGATCTGATGATGCTCCTTTTGCAAAGGTGAAAGCAACCTCAGATGAAGGTGGGTATGTGTACTTGGCTTCTTCAAGTACACATGTAGATCATGAGGCATGGTTGATTGACTTAGGTGCATCCTTTCACTTCACTCCCCATAGAGAATGGTTCTGTGAATATGAGAAATATGATGGTGGTGATGTATTATTAGGGGATGATAGGAAAGCTAGAATCATTGGTCCAAGAAAATTAAAGTTGAACTTGCAAGGTGGAAGTGTTAGAACACTTCCGGGTGTTCTGCATATTCCTGCATTGGCCAAAAATCTAATTTCTATAAGCAAGTTGGATGATGCAAGTGTAAAAACATTGTTCGAGAAGGATACCTGCAAAATGGTTCAGGGAGCACTGGTATTGATGGAGGGAGTTCGAATTGGAGCTCTGTACAAGCTGCAAGGTAGCATTGTTATTGATGGGTGAAACAGTTCTGTGGTTCCTGAAAGTGGAGCAGAAAATCTAGTGGTCTCTGGAGAGAAGACCATGTTGTGGCATCAAAGGCTTGGACATATTGGAGAGAAGGGCCTTCAAATACTTCATGGTAAAGGTATGGTAGAAGGGATGAGTAATAGCTCTCTGGATTTTGATTTCTGTGAAAATTGTGTATATGGGAAGCAGAATCGGGTGAGTTTCCCCTCTGGTAGTAAGAGGGCGAAACAGATATTAGAACTTGTGCACAATGATGTGTTTGGACCTATGAAGGTTCCACCACTGGGTAAGTTTGTGTAATATGTATCATTTATAGATGACTTCTCAAGGAATACATGGATATATTTCCTTAAGAAGAAATTTGAAGCCTTTGACAGGTTTAAAGAATTTAATGCTCTCATGGAAAATCAGACATAGAAGAAGATAAAGGTGTTGAGGACATTTAATGGTGGAGAGTTTTTTAGAAAGGAATTTAAAGAATTCTGTAAGAAGTGTGGTATAGCATGAAAAAATACTACTCCATATACACCTTAGCAAAATGGAGTTGCAGAAAGAATGAATAAGATGTTGATGGAAAGGGTAAGAAGCATGCTCAGTGGTGCCAGGATAGGACAGGAATTTTGGGAAGAGGCGGTGGATACTGTATGTTACTTGGTCAACAGGTCACCTTCATCAGCATTGGAGGATAAGCATCCACAAGAGGTATGGACTGGTAAGAAACCCTCTCTTTCACATCTAAGGGTATTTGGATGTGATGCATATGTACATGTTCCGAAGGAGAAATGAACCAAGTTGGATAGTAAATATGAAAAGTGCATCTTTATTGGGTATAAGGATGGTTTAAAGGGTTATAAGCTTTGGAACCCAGTCATACAGAACATTGTGTACAACCAAGATGTGGTATTCAGAGAGGTAAAAGATGTTATTCAACATGAAATCCAACCAAAGGAACCTGAGAAGATAGAGTTTGAGCTTAAGGAGGAAGAATCAGACTCTACAATGAAGGATGAATTAGAAGATGAAGAGCCACAAACTTCGGGTTTGAGAAGATCAGTTCGAGAAAGAAGGCAACTAGAAAGGTATATTCCATCTACTTTCTGTTCAAATTTTGCTTTATATATTACTGACGATGATCCCAGAACTGTGAAGGAAGCAGTAGATTTAGAGGATGGCAAACTCTGGAAAGAGGCCATGGTTGATGAAATGGCATCTTTACACAAAAATGAGGCTTGGGATCTGGTGGAGTTGCCAGCTGGAAGGAAACCCATTGGCAGCAAATGGGTGTTCAAGAAGAAGACAAATGCAAAAGGAAAGGTGGGGAAATACAAAGCTCAAATGGTAGCAAAACGTTATTCCCAAGTGCTGGGAATTGATTTTGGTGATATTTTTTCTCCTGTTTCCAAGGTAACTTCTATTATATTACTTCTATTTACTGTTGCTACTTTTGATTTTGAGGTAGAACAGATGGATGTGAAGACAACATTTCTTCACGGGGATCTGGAAGAGAAAATATACATGAAGCAACCTGAAGGCTTTGTGATGAAGGGTAAGAGAGAACTGGTATGCAAGTTAAAGAAGTCTCTGTATGGGTTAAAACAGTCACCAATGATGTGGTATTAGAAATTTGATACATTATATGGGGACTTGGCTTCACCATAAGCAAAGTAGATCACTGTGTGTATTTTAAATTAATTGGTGACCTTGTTATTTATCTGGTCTTGTATGTGGATGATACGTCGCTGGTTGGAAATGACAAAGAAATTATCTAGGATTTGAAGACCCAATTGTCCTCCAAATTAGACATGAAAGATCTTGGTGCTGCAAACTATATTTTGGGCATGGAAATTAAAAGATATCAGGCAAAGAGGAAACTCTGGTTAAAGAAGAGGAAGCATGTTGAGACAATACTGCAGAGGTTTAATATGTAGGATAGTAAACCGGTGAAGGTTCCTATTCCTATAGTTGTGAGGTTATCTACTGAACTATGTCCCAAGACACAAGAAGAGGAAGAGGACATGTCCCATGTTCCATATGCAAGTGCAGTCGGTAGCTCGATGTATGCAATGGTATGTACTAGACTAGACATTGCACATGCAGTGGGAGTATTGAGCAGGTTTATGTCAAAACCAGGGAAGGAGCACTAGACAACAGTGAAGCGGGTTTTTAGGTATTTGCGTGGCACTAGTGATTATGGTTTGTGCTATCAAGGAAGATCAGGATTAGATAGAATGTTGGATATTCATGGCTTTGTTGATGCAGACTAGGCTGGAGATCTGGACCAAAGAAGATATACAAGTGGGTATGTGTTTAACCTATTTGGAGGTGTAAGAAACAATCTCTAATGGCACTATCAACTACAGAGGTAGAATACATGGTAGCCACTCATACAAGCAAGGAAGCAGTTTGGTTGCAGAGATTGTGTTCAAGTATGGGGTTAGTATAGGGAGCTATAAGGATAGACTGTGACAGCCAAAGTGCAATTTTCTTAGCAAAGAACCACACATATCATTCAAATACAAAGCACACTCATGTTCAGTATCACTTTGTGAGGGATATGATAGAAGAAAAAAAGTTGTTGCTGGTAAAGGTGGACACTTTTAAGAATATTGTAGATGTGTTAACAAAATATGTGAGCTCTGTGAAGTTCTCTTGGTGTAGAGAGACAATGGGTGTTTTAGGGATGGAAAAATGACTAAGCTCTTTTGTGGCCCCCATGTGGAAAGAAAACAACAAGTGAGAGAATGTTGGGTTGTGTTATATTATTTCCACAACTAGCCCACGTAGTTAACCGGGGGGGTTAGAGGGGGGGTAGAGCCCTCCTTTGTTACATTGATTGTGTAGTGGAGAGGGTCACAGGGGTTTTGAGGCGTACTCGTAACCCCACTTTATGGGGTCCAGGGCAGCACCCTGGAAAATTTTGGTTTTGGACCCTATGTTAGGTTCAGCAGACCCACCTATGGTTTTGTGCATGATTTTCGCACATGTTTTTGGACGCGATGGCTTTCGGTCCATGGTTTTGGACGTGATGTTTTTTCAGTCCATGATATTGGATGCTTTGACATGTATAAATATGTATTGTAACATTGAAAGGAACATAATGAAAAATTAAGCTAGTAGTCTCGGTTTTGGGATCCATGGGAAAATATTTGTGTATATGTGTTTTATGTGTTATGCTCTCTCATTGTTTATTTTATGTGTTTTAGAATTCGTATGCAGGTAATTTTTGTACAGGGTTAAAACCTACATAAAAAAGTTTAAAGGGCATGATGGGTCGAAAGCTATTGCTTTAAGGGGAGTAGGTGGTGTATTCAAGGCACATGATATGTCGATTTGGAGGAAGATCACTGAGACACAGGTTCAGGAGTCAGCACTGAATGAAGTAAAGGCAAAAAGGATAGTGGTCTGCGAAATAGTGCAGGAGGCTATACCTTAGCTAAAACAGTTCCTACAAATTGAGATGATCACAGGATGGGTGAAGATATCTTCGTGCATTTTTTCCTTGTGGTTATTTATTATATTGTACTGTAATGTGTCTCCAATCTGGAGGCATTCAACTTTGTAATATTTTAGGGGCCACGGAGCCATTAAGGACTGATACAGCTAGTCTACTTGATAGCTGAGTACAAGGATATATATTTTTGTTGTAATATAGTTTCTTGCTCCCCTCCAATAAATTGGGGAAAGCAAGACTTAGTGGGGGTTCAAAAATTATAGAGAAAACATTGCATGTTATAATTTCAGGCTGTATTTCCTTTGTAATAAAGACCTTTTCATAATACCAAGGAAACAATGGTGATTCCCTCTTCAAAGGATTACAATATTTGTTCCCCTTTGTCTAACTCATTTTATGTCCATGCTTCTTCCCCAAATTCATGTAATTATGGTTGCTAGATGTGTTTCAAGCTCCCTCACAGATATGTTGGTATCTATATGTTAATGCAAATGCCTGTACTTGTTTGAAATATTCATTTGTCTGAAATTGTTTATGTATATTCCTGTGAGGACTATTGATATTAAATTTTTAAATCTGTATCACATGAATCATAGCTTTCAGTTCTGCCTTCATTCATTAATTTTTCTTGTAACCCAAATGAGCATGGAAGTCCATACTACCCCAAGATCTATGTGTTGAATATAGAAGTCTTGAAGCATTATTCTCTATGTGTTGGGTTACTCTCCTCTCTTATCCTCTCACACCCACTCTGTAAAATATTATTAAGCTGTAAGAACTTGAAGCTCTTGGCCTCCACTATTTTTATGCTTATTTTAGAGATCTGAACTAGTGAAGAAGTATCACAAATCTATGTTTTGTTTCTTTGGGTTAATGAACCAACCTATTCCTATGTACATTTGTATCCATAGATCATAAGTGTTGTATAAAGATTCCTATAAATCTTTTGACACACACCATTTTAGATGTGCCTAGGCACTAGCCTTGAAGCAATCCAAGGCTATCTCTGGGAGATACAACATATTTTGACACCGTTTCCAGGGAGCTTATTGAAGGATTCTTTCCCCTAGGATATGACAAGATGAAAAAAATCTTTGAATAGGTGATTAAAGTCTATTATGATTACATCCATATCACCTTGGTGACTCCACACCCCTCTCATTATCATTCATAACCATTGATTTTAAAAGGCCTCATACTTGCTCAGATACATCCCGACAAAAATCCCCATTTGTATCCGACCCTCAAAAATTGATTTTTAAGAAAGTATGGAAAGAGAAAACTCCCCCAGACTATGCTACCATCTCATTAGCCTTCAAAGTTCCTTCTTCCAGTTCTCATCCTACTGCTACTCAGTGTTCAGGACTTACTCCTAAGGCTGTGACATTCCCTCCTTCCCCTACAACCCTTGTGGTCTTAACCCTCTCAAGAAAATTTGAATCTCCCTCCACTAGTCCAGATGGCTCTCCCAGGATTTTTTTCTCAATAAATATGCACCACTCGATCTACCCCATCCTCTGAGTGCAATGCCTCAAGACTACCTAAAGAATCTACCTAGGTTTAATGGGGAAGATTATAGCATGACACAAAGCCACATTTAAACCTTCAGTGCTTTTACCAAGAACAAAAATGTGGAACAATTGGGTGTGGCTATGAGACTGTTTGTACAATCCCTTAATGGAGAGGCTAGAAAATGGTTCAAATTCATGCCTAATGCCTCCATCCCCACATGGGAGCAACTTGAAAGCTCTTTCATTGATAAATGGGGAGAAAAGAGGAACCATGAGTACCTCCTCATTGAGTTCATTACAATAAGGAAAAATATGAAGGAAGATACTACATAATTTATTAAAAGATCCAATAAGCAGTTCAATAGCTTATCGACTAACATAAAGCCTCCACCAGCTACAACTTGTGTGGTCTTCTTGGGAGGATTTGAATCTGATGTTGGTTTTAACTTGAGAGAAAGGAAATCTACCACTTTGGACCAACTTTAGATCGATGCTCTTGAAGTGGAAGAAATCTGGCCTCGACAGGGAAGTCAAGGGCAAAGAAAGAACCAGCTAAACCCAAAAGAGGAAAAGAAGAGGCATCCTCCTTTGGTCGAGTTGGGGAGTCATTAGACCCAAAGTGGGATGATGTAGATAAACTCATCAAGATAATATCATAACAGGTTTGGAAGCTTGAAATAAAGAACAAAAATCTCTCCAGGGAAAATGCTCAAGTCAACAACCAAGGCTATATTCTCCACTACAACTACTTCCAAGGGAAAAAAAGGAGCAGTTGGATCATATTCCTCACCCATTATACTTGGAATATAGTCTCGATGAACAATTGTTAGATACTGAAGAGATGCAGGGAAATTTATATGTTGGTTTTGCTGAAGAGGAACATGAAAATATGTCCCACCAGGAGGCTAGTCATCATAGAGAAGCAACATCAAAGGAAGTAATTGTGGATTATTATTGCAGACAATTTGCAAATTGCATGCAAACACAGCCAAAATGCAAGTATATCTTAGATCTTCGAAAAAGATAATGAGAGAATCAGAACAAAAAGGGGAAGTTTCTCCCTAAGTGGTTCCTCTAGCACCAGACAAAAGGAAGGGTAAGCAACATCCTGACCCACCCAAGACAATAGTTTCTACAAATAAAGAGAGCAGTGGTCCTAAAGGACACAAAGAAAAAGAGGCACTTGTTCCGCTGACAATTGGCAATGGGAAGGGAGAAATAATAGAACAAGGAGATGTAGAAAAGGCCCAACATACATTCAATCTCCAAAAGGAGTAGGGAAAGGTAAAAAATAATGTTCCTCTTACTGAGCTCCTAAAGCAACCTCATTACAAAGCTCAATTCTCCCAATTCATGCACCTAACTGGCTCAACACCATCCCATGATAACTTGAACCTCTAGGAGGAGAGGCCATGGTTGTTTTTGGGTAGCATGTGGAAGAGTTGGGTCCCTCTACTAGATCATTTTATATGACTCTGGTGATCCATGATATTTTGTTGCAGAACTACATGCTAGATTCAGGATCTTCACACAACCTCATGTCATTATCAGTAATGGAACAACTGGGTTTGGAGATCACCAAACCATACAAATACTTATACTCCTTTGACTCCAAGAGAGTCAAGTGCTTAGGCATGATAAAGGATATGGTGGTAAACTTGGCTCAAATCCCAGTCAAAAGTGTGGTAATGGATATAGTGGTGGCCAACATACCTCCTCATTTTGGAATTCTCTTATCTAGATCTTCGAGTTCAAAGGTGGGTGGTTCTATCAAGTTCGATTTGACTTATGCCACCATCCTCATGTTTGGAGGTGAGAAAAGGAGGCTATACAAAAAATATTGGTTTGTGAAAACCATGACCCCAGCTAAAAGCTCAGAAAACTCCCTAGTGCATGAGAAAGACAGTGACATCTCTTGCCTATTCTTGGAAGAAGATGAGAACCTCTTAGAAGAAGCATCAGTACACCTGAAAAAGCAGTTGAAATACCAGCATTTAAATTAAAACGAGGTATGGAGGTTATACTTCGATGGAGCAAATTCAAAATATGGGAACAGAGCTGGAAAATTGTTGGTATCTCTGTAAGGCAAAATGATACCCCTCTCTTTTAAGCTTGAATTGAGGTGACCAACAATGTAGTGGAGTATAAGAAACTGCTCTTGGGGTTACAAATAACAAGAAAGATGAAAATTGAATGCCTATCTGTCTATGGGGATTCTGAGCTACCCATGAAGCAGATCTGAGACCAATTCCAAGCCAAACACCCTAGGTTGAGGACACTAAAATGAAGTGTGGGACTTAATAGAAAATTTCTTCTTGGCCTTTAACATCCAGTTTTTTTGCAGGGAAGAAAATAGGATGGCTGACTCTCTTTCTATAACTACAAGCACTTTCAGGCCCCCACAGAATCCACTCGTTAGATATGAGATAGAAGTCAGATGCAGGCCTTCAATACTTGATAATGTCAAACCCTCGCAGGTATTCAAAGGTGACGAGAAATTAAGAAGATTCATAGAAGTCATTGGGGATTTTTCCCACTCCACCATTGATCAAGAAGAAGAATAAACAAAACAAGAAGCCACTCCATGGAAAGACATAATGGCTCGACAAAAAATTTGCAACTAAAAGGGAACACCATTCCTTGTGGACTTGTTCCACTAAAATTACTTTTCAATAAAGATGACATATCATCCAAACCAATAGCCCCAGAGAAGGATGAGCAAGTTGAAGGCTGCAACATAGGATAAGAAAAGGAACTCCAGAAGATCAGTTTGTTCAAAGAAGTCCCCCCGCAGTACAATCATAGGTATTTAGATCTATTCAAAACTTACAACGATGTATTTTCTTAGTCATGATCATTTGAAATCATTTGACACAAATATTATTCAACATAAGATTCCTCTGAAGAGTGGGATAAATCCATGTAAACAGGAGCTCAGAACAATAAACCCACTCTTACTCCCCTCCATTAAAAAGAAGGTAAGGAAGTTGTTGCAGGCCAAAATCATAGTCCCTCTAAGATACACTGAGTAGGTGGCTAATTTGGTCCCTATCCGAAAGAAGAACGAAGAGATAAGTTTGTGCATCGACTTCCAAAATTTAAACAAGGTATCCCTAAAGGACAACTACCCTCTTCCCAAGATAGATAATATATTGCAAAAGGTAGTGGGTGCAGCCAGAATGTCCTTGATGGACAGATTCTTAGGATATAACCAAGTGGCAGTCCACCCAAAGGACCAAGAAAATACTGCTTTCACCACCCCGTGGGGGACTTTCATGTACGCCCGCATGCCATTTGGGTTGATAAATGTAGGAGCCACATTCTAGAGAACTATGTACATAGCTTTTATCGGAAAGAAAGATAAAATTGTGGTAGTTTACTTAAACGACATCACATTCTTTTCTAAGAATGATGAAGAGCATATCCTCCATTTAAAGCTTGTCTTCGAGAAGGTATGGTCTCTCTCTGAATCTAAGGAAGTCTTAGTTAGCCCTGATTGAGGGGAAGCTTCTTGGGCACATAATAGTGCAAGTAGGAGTAAATATTGATCATGAACAAGTCAAAGCCATCAACCTCATTCCCTTGCCGAGAAACAATAAAGAAGTCCAAGCCTTTTTGGGGAGGATAGGTTTCTTAAGGTGATTCGTGCCTAACTATGTTGAGATAGTTAAAGGTATCATAGATATTCTCAAGAAGGAGAACGAAGTTAAGTGGAACTCCACCCCTCGTGATTCTTTCACTAGGATCAAGCAAGATTTGGTTGAGGCCTATTGCTATCCAACCCTAATTATTTAGTGCCCTTTTACATATTTCCTTCGCCTCTCCACATACAATTGTTGTTGTGTTGTTACAAAAGAATAAATATGGTTATGAGCAACCTATTTCCTTTTTTAGCCAATTCCTAAGGGACATTGAGCTGAAGTATGATAAATTTGAGAAACAGGCTTGTGCACTGGTCAAGGCGCTGAAGTCATTTCATATGTATGTGTTGCAATCCAAAGTCATAATGTTTTTTCGAGTGACATCAGTTAAAGACATTCTGGTGTAGGGAGACAACAATGGATGGAGAGCTAAAATACATGAATATGATCTGGAAATCAAGCCTACCAAGATCATCAAAGGCCACAGGTTAGCCAATATGTTTTCTAAATCCAACTGCCAAGCTCTAGGAATAAGCTTGATCGTAGAGGAAGGCAGCCCAAAGGATGAACAAAGTAGAATAAAAATGATTGAGCATAAGATCTATTCCAAATATGAGGGATCGTCCAGGTATAAGAAACATTTTCATTATCTTTTATTCCTAATATACCCATTAGGACCAGATAGATCTAGATACCAGAGTCTAAGATTGTAGGCACATAAATACATTATATCTAGTGGACTACTTTATTGGAAGGAGCTGGTGGGGGTATTGTCGCTATGTGTCATTGAGGGAGAACCTCGTGAAGTGATTGAGGTTTTCCATGGGGGAGTTTGTGGAGGACACTACAGTTGGAATGAAACAACACATAAAATCCTCAAGGTATGCTGGCCCACACTATTTGGAGATGTTTATTCTCAAGTCAGGTCATGCCAAAAATGCCATCTATTTCCTAAAAGACAAAAGTTTTCTTCTCTCCCCTTGAACCTTATGCATGTAGAGGAACCCTTTAGACAATGGGGATTGGACATCATTGGAGAAATCAGCCCACCTTCCAGCGGCTAACACAAGTGGATTTTAATAGCCACTGAATATTTTACCAAGTGGGTAAAGGTTATCCCAACTAGGGATCCTACTGATTCAGTGGTGATACAATTCATGGAGTATAACATAATGTCCCGCTTTGGGTGTCCTTTTAAAATCATCATTGATAATGCACAGGTCTTCAAATTTTCCAAGTTCACCAACTTCTGCCACAAATTCAACATCATTATTGGGCACTCCACTACATACTACCCTAAAGGGAATGGCTTGGTCAAGTCTTCAAATACAATTTTGGCGAGAATTCTAAAGAAGACCATCACTGAAAATCAATGGAACTGGGACTCTCAATTAAATTTTTTTCTATGGGCTAACCATGTAACACCCAAAATATCCACTTAGAAATCTCCTTTTGAGCTAGTATATGGCAAGGTTTTTGTCTTCCCTATCCAATTGGCAATGCCAGTAGCTATATTTCTGCAAGAAATCGAGGAAGAACCTAGCACCTTGACTAGAAGAATAAATTAGTTGGTGGAGCTTAACGAGAACAAAGAGCAGGTGGGGATCAAACTATAAAACAATCAACAAAGGATGAAATCTCTATTTGAAAAGAAGGCAAAGGACAAACCTCTTAAGTGGGGATATTTAGTGTTGAGATGGGATTTTAGGTGAGAAGACAAAGGAAAACATGGGAAATTTGATCCATTATGGTTGGGCCCCTTCAAGATTTTAGAGGAAATGGGAAAAACACTTACATGCATGAAAACTTGGATGGTGAACTGCTAGAAGTCCCTGTAAGTGGTCAGTTCCTAAAATTTTATTTTCAAAATTAGAGACAACTATATCTTGCTCATTGTAAATATCTGGTGTGTGTATGTTGAAATTGTTACTTGAATTTTCAGTTTATCATCAAAAAATTCCTTTCTTTCACAAAATGACATTTTGTTTAAAAATAACCCCATGCCCAATGGAAGGAAAAGCTATTGTTTTGTAGGTCCTTAGCACCTTACTAGCAAGGCATTGCCCCCAGTTGGAGTCAATGTTGTCACTCATTGCATTGCGGGTTTCAATTGATCAAGGTTGCCAAAGAATAATGAAATTTTGGAGCCATTTTCCTAGGCCATATAAGATCCTAGAGCTACATCAACCCCACTCCAATGCCTATTGCTTAGAAATAGCTTTCCAAAGGTATATAGAAGTCTAAAAATAGACTTCCGAAGCAAAAGTTACAGCCTATTGAAGTTTGCCTTGGAAATCTCAAGAGAACCAAAAAAGGGCTAAGTCTAAGGAGAAAATCGCAATTGGGTCCAGGACGTCCATTATAGGTCTTATATTAACATTCAAGTGGGCCCAGGTACAGAGCGCATCACATATCAGTGAGGTCCTAGGCTCACACTTAAGGATTATTGGCGGTTCTCAGTGCCAAAGGCCGATGTCGAAGTCTTGCATCTCGGCGTCCCCACATCCTGCATATCGACATAGTGGCGGGGTTCTAAAACTTCAAAGACTTTGCGGGGGATGATTTGAAATATAATGTTGTATCGTGGTGGTAGGGGGGGGTGAGAAAACTATTTACAATGGAAAGGGCTAACAAAACAAGGGTTGGGCTAGCATTTTCTCTCTCCTACTAGAGACCATGTGGCAGCCTCTGATTGGTCCACTGAGCTGACATGGAAAGTATGGAAGATGACATGGCAGGTGGACACATGTCACTCATTTTTGGCATTTTCAAGGGTCCTATGGGGTTTTTTCCAAGTGCCATGTGGCACCACCCACAAGGTGACATGTGGTAGTGATGACGTCAGCAATGACGTCAGGAGGTTATCAATGATCGTCGATCGCAAGCGGCTAAATGGAAAATCTTAAGAAAAAATTACAGGGCTAATTGTGATGTGTGAGACTTTCCCTAGGGTGCGATAAATTATTGGGGCTTGGTCTATAAGGATTTCACATTCAAACTATCATCCCACACTATGGAAAAGAGAAAAGCATGGTAAAGCGTCGATATGTAGGATTTTGTGATACAAAGGAAAAGGATCCCAGACACTGGTCTAAAGGCCTTATCACCTAAGGGCTAAGCCCCTGGCTCCAGCCCCCGATCATATAAGGAAAGCCACACGGGGGGCTATAATAAAGGGGGGCTAAGGGAAAATAAAAAAATGCCCATTTCACCTATTTTATAGGAAAAAATCCCGCACCTCTGAGATTGCACTGTTACACATGGAATGCATCTCAACCACCTTGTCAGGGCATTGGAATTGTAGTACAAAGGTTTAAATGGCATGATGGGTCAACAACTATTGTTTTAATGGGAGTAAGTGGTGCATTCAAGGCACAAGATGGGTCGATTCAGAGGAAGATCATTGAGACATGGTGTTATAGACATTTTTGGGCACTACAACCCCAATCATAAATTTCCATAAACTAAGGGCTCCTAAGTCCCTAAAAGTGTTGCTTCACTACCTAAAGGAACAAGGTAAGCTAATTATATCATCTTCCAGAATTGCTCCATAGAAAACTGCTCATAAATGGTCAAAATTGGACCGTACTGAATGCCTAGTGTAGAGGGTGTGATGCATATCACCTTCCCAGTGTAAAGGGTGTGAAACATACTGGATGGCCCCTCTGTAGGGTGCGATGGGCGAGAATGGACAAATGGAAGAGACAGTTTGCAAGGTAGAAGATCATAGAATCTTCCAGAAACTCCCCCTATGACACTTTCCTCTCTGATTTCGACCAGAGATGAGTAAGATATCATCAATCTCCAAGTGGAATCAAGAACTATCAGAGAGAGGACACTAATCAAAATCCAAGAAGTTGACTCATCCCCCTACAGTCATCTATATATGGATCCCTCATCACAGAGATCCAAAGGATGGAATCTTGTATCTTGTAGAGAAGTGTTGTTGGTTTTCTGGTGTAACATCATAGTGTTGGGTATCTAAGCTTTACTTGGGGTCAAGAAGAGCTTTCTTGCTGGAGGATGATGCTGGGTCAAAACAATTGGTTGTAATCCTCTTTCTATTCTTGATATTAATAAAGCTATTCAAGTTTTCCTCCACATTCGTGTATGTTTGATTGTATATGCATTTGTGTGGTTAATACATATCTGGTCTTGTGTTGTTTATGAATATAGATCTATGTTCTTCGATAGTATTATGCTGCTTTGATTCCACAGGTGCTCTCTGAAGCTATGTAGACAAAGAAGGAGTGGTAAATATATATCGAGAAAGAGAGGAACTGAGCAAGGAACCAAGCACAAGACAAAGGTTGGTGTCCTCTATTCCCCTCTTCTCTATTTTTCATAAAGGAAAATGAAAGTAGTTTTAACTTGTTTGTTTCTAAGATAGCTACCAGTCTTAGTGGGAATAGCAGCTCTAAGTGGACACTATTCTCGGTAACAAAATGGTGACTTTGCTGGGAAGCGAATAGATTGTTTGTTAGTATATTTGTGTTTGTTTTATAAACTTACAAACGGAGCCTGAATTCAAGCCAGCTAGCCTTCAAACTGCATTTGCTATGCAAGTGCAAAGTAGATCAATGCTACTTCAGTCTATCTCCGGGTTTTGTTTATAAATTGAACAATCGATCTGCAAACACTCTAATTTCCCTAAGTGGTGGCTCTAGTAACCTCCTTAGATCAACCCTTGTGATTTATATTTACTCAACATCACTTACTCAGCCTAAATCCCTGAACTGAACTATAAATTGTGATCAAAGACTGGATAAAGGTCTCGCACTGGTACCATTGCACCCTCCCTTCAAGGCAGTTTGTATGCATCACACTTCCCGTGTGCAGTAGGTGCGCTGCATACTAGATTCCCTGTGTGACAGGTGCGATGGTCAGGGAAGGTTAATTTTACCTTCAAACTTTGGTTTTTCTTCACTCTTTTTAGTTCTATTCAGGAGTTTTTCTATCTGTGGTCAGTGTATCTCTTTGGAAACCCTCTTCTCTTCCATCATTCCACCTCCATTATGCAAAGAAATGTAAGTGTTTTTATGTATTGTGCGCCATTTCCAGTTCTCTTTTACAAATAAGTAGTGTAATCAGACTGTCGTCCCTTGATCTGAAAGTGTCACAAGTGCCGTTTTCAGTCATAGAAGAGAATCCCATTGTTCTTGATAGTCGATTGTACTGTTACTCTTATATGTGATTTGAATTAGTAGTTTTTCAAGTGTCAAAAACAATTTTCATTTTGAAATCGCAAAGTGTCGTCCTTATCTTCACTTCATTTTGAAAAAGAAATTTGTTAGTATTGTCACTTTGGAAAATAATTCAAATTTGCACTTAGCATTCTTCTTGTCATTCATACATTAAGAAGGCTAAAAACAAATACATGCATGTGCATTTGCATTGAGACTGCTTGGTTTGATTTAGGACAGCGCATTTAGTGTGTGCTCTGTGCTCTTTGTTGAAAGACCCTCAGTTCTCTTTCCTTAGTAGCTAGGATTTTCGTTGCCAAAAGAAGATTAAACATTTTTTTATCATCTTAGATTGCATTTTAGAAATTGTATACACATCACGCGGTGAACCTAAAAGGAAAATTTTTAAACAATATCAACTACAAAATAAATTTAATGAATCTAAAAATGCTTTGGAACCTAACGCACAACATCTAGAAGTCTAGGCTAGAGACATATTTCGACGTCATAAAACCTGGTAACTATTGTTTTCATTGTTGGTTGGGTGATTCCTCCACTTTGAGATGACAAGTGCCAGTACGTACTTGTGCTCCCACGTACTGTCGAGTATATATTGGGAGACCGCAATAGGCTATATCCTTTATCCTTAGGAAGCCATGTATGTCGCCCTATTGATCACAATGCACTGAACACAACATTCGGGAAAATTGACTGTCATAACGTAAAAAGTATTCTACAGTTTTGCGATTGGTTTTGTAATCCGTCTGCCTAGATTTCCAGAGAAGTCCCTTTCGTTCCTTTTTAGACTCCTTAAAGGAAAAGGTCCATATGAGCACTTGTCACTTTAGGCTCATTAAAAATCGAAGGCGACTAGAGTCATCTTTTATTTTTTCTCAACTCTCAAAAATTGAAAAAACAACTTGTTTCAAAGCGTCTAAAATTTATTTCAATCGGAATAACATCACAAGTTCCCTCGTTGGTCTCTAGGTTGAGAAAAATGGAGTCTACCAACCAAGGATTTCCCTTTGGATAAAATCCTATTCCTTTCTCCTCTTGGGGAGATGTTGGTGCACCCCATATGGCCACATTGTCACTTCCAGGGTTGACGATTGGTTTTCTTGTATGGCTCTTCTCTACCTCCGTCGTTAAGAATACCATAATACCTGAACAGTCAAGTCAGCAACTAGGTGATACTAGAGTTACCCCCCAACTTTCCACTTCATCCGTTTCTCCCTCTCCTCCTTCCTCTTCACTAGATGAAGTTGGTAAAGCTAAAGATCAAGTAACTGAGAAGAAGAAGAAGCGGAAAGAGAAAAAGGAAAAGAAGAAGAAGGAGCCAAAAGCAAAAAGGGGGTAACCATGTGTCGTCTAGTGAAAATCCTCACACTGCACCGTCTAAAACTAAATCTCCATGTGTCATTTTCAAAGGAGATCACTATCATCGAGATTGTCCTTGCATCCCCCGGATCTTAAGGGACTGATCTCCTCGTTTTCACAATCTGGTGTCGTCAACATCTGATGATCATGTTGAAAGTACACCGTCAACCAGTGAAAGCGAAGTATTTGGAAAAAAAAGGAATCACAAATTTCCTTGTAAACTGTGTGAAGGCGATCACGCCGTCCACCGTTGTCCCTTACTAGATGAAGCCAAAAGAGTTTTGGATGACCTTCCTACTTCACCGCTACGACTCCCTCCTGGATATAAGAAACTCTTACTAAGTCCACCACTGGTTGAAAATATGACCGACATGCCGTTGTGGTCAGTCGAAGCGTCTATCATTAAAAATGAACCCTCTGAATCCATACCTGACGAAATTCAAAAGGTCGAGGCAGCAGTTGACCCAGTCTTACCTTCAGAGGGATCATCTTCGAGTGATATTGTCACTGAAGGGAAAGAGAATGGCACCATTCAAATTCTTTTCATAAACACAGACTCCGATGAACTTGGGGGAAGTCTACCCGTTCCTTTACCGCAGGAAGGAAGTTCATCAGAGTCGTATCCGGCCATCTATTTGGTCCCACCTCCAAGCAACCTAGTCATTTCCTTCGATTGGAATCTACTAGGCAGACCCCGTTTACCAACTAGTGTACCATTCCGAATCATTGTACAAGCTTACAGAATGGTCATGGCTAGTACCATCATAGATGAAGGGGCTTCTGTGAGTATCCTTTCCTCAACTACTTGGAAAGCGCTTGGTTCGCCATCGCATCTGCCTGAAATGAGAAATCTGACATGCTTTGACAAAGGAACCAGTCGACCGTTAGGGATCCTTCCCAATGTGCCCATTACTTTGAGAAGGAAAATCGTTCACATGAATGTTATGGTAGTCCAAGGACCCCTAGATTATAATCTACTCCTTGGGTGTGACTATATTTATTGCATGGGAGCCGTCGTCTCCTCACTTTTTAGAGTAATGTGTTTTCCACATGAAGGCAGAGTGGTCAAGCTCATAGACCAATTGTCATTCGCTGGTTCACACATAGAAAATAGTCAAATGCCATCCCTAAATGGTCTTTTCATGCAAGGAATGTCTCATCGATCTCTAGTCCGTCCACTTGATGAGCGTGAGTGATTTAGAAGGATATGGCTGAAACCCAGGGGGCATGCACCCTGGCCTGCATCAACAAGGAAACTCTAGGTATAAAGTAGGTTTCCGCGGAGGAAAATGATTGGTCAGACACTCGTCCTTACAGGAAAAGGGAGTTAGACCATAATAAGATTCCCTCGTCAAAGTTATGAGGTTGGGATTTAGAACCACCCTGGTCCAGATGGACTAAGCCAGGAAGTGTTTCTATCTACGACGTGGATGGAAACTATCTTGCAAAATTAAGAGCTTCTATATGGTAACGTGCAAATTTTTCATTATACCTGGGGGCATGCAAACCTTTTTGCATGCAAGTGAAGAGCAACCATTTATTTTTAAAATTTTTAGGTCCTCTAACCCTTTAAACTCATAGGATTGGTTGTTTCCTATCTTTCATAAATAAAGTATCCGGGGCAAAGCTTTAAAAGGTGCAAGCTCCATAAAAAATGGCTTCTTAGATGAGATATCCTTATTATATGACTAGCATGAGCAGTTTTAATGCGGAATTCAAGCTCGTTAAAAAATAAACATAAGCAATGAGAAAATGTTTCCCCAGAGTTTAAGCTCATTAAAAAATGAACCGATCCCCAGTAAATAACCATTGTGAATGCATTATCATCAGCTTTTGAGACTTGGTCGTGTTCTCATCATCACCTCCACTCTGTTTTAGCCAATCATTCACCTCCATTTGATTGTTTACCCCTTTCAAGGAACATCTATGAAGAGTGATTCTGTTAGCCATCCTTGTGACATTGCCATGATTGGAAAATGCCAAACCTTACCTGGAATCAGCCGCTACCTGAAATCATCACTTGTTCCTCGGAAAACAAGTCTCCTTTAAGCTCTTTTCAACTAACTCGTAAAATATGAAAACATTGCCGAGCGATTATCCTCTTCGACTCGTTAAAGTCATCAAAAGTGATATCCCTCCTCTATATTTTAATCTTTTTGGACTTGAGGGATTATTACACAAAAGGATCGAGTGCTTGTCTTGTTCGGCTCGTTAAAACTATCGAAAATTCATCCCTTTCATATTATTTTACGCTTTTTCGGACTTAATGGATTATATGACAAAAAAGAATCATTGGAGTTTCATTTATGTCCCTTTCAGACTCTCTAAAATTGAAAAGGACCGAGTTATCTTTATCGTTAAACTCGTTATAACCTAATAGCGACAAACTTGTCCAAATGGATGAGAACGAGCTTCATTGTCGCTAGGCTCATTAAAACATAGCGACAGGTTCACCCGAAGGGCGAATTATAGAACAAGCATATGTTATCCTCCTCAAGCTTGACAAAAATAAAGAGGTACTGGTCAGCAATGACTGGGGA